>JAVJIF010005449.1:0-257030 GCA_038442645.1 Agave tequilana
ATATAAGAGTTTTAGGTGCACAATGCAATCTTGTTGTATGAGTATTGATCGACAAATTACAATGAATATAAAGCAAATAAATAACACAAATAAACCAATCGCAAACACAGAGATTTGTTTCGAGGTTCGAGCACCCAGCTCTACGTCCCCGCCTTCACCCAGAAGGATTTAAGTACCACTATAACTTCCACAAAGGATTACAACCACAAGGGAGTACCCAACTCCTCAATTACACTCCTCTAGTCCAGAGGTAGTGGAGCTACAAATACAATGATATCTTGGTGATCAAAAGACCACAAACTCTCTCTTGAAAACTTTTTCCCTTACAAAAACCTAGAGCTCAATCAATTTGAGCGCAACCAAGTTTGGCACCTTATCCTAGACCCCACGATAGACCAATAATTAGTACAAGTGATTTTTTAGGAACAAGTTGGATGAGTCAGGAAATGTTATTAGGAATACGGCTAGGTTAGTGGCTCAAGGTTACACTCAAGTTGAAGGAATCGACTCTGAGGAGACTTTGCACCCGTAGCGCGGCTTGAAGCCATACGGATCACACTAGCTTATGCATCTTTTAAAAATTTTAAACTTTTTCAAATGGATATAAAAAGTGCATTTTTAAAGGTTTTATTGATGAGAAAGTTTATGTTGAACAACCTCCCGGTTTTGTAGATCATGTTCATCCAAATTTTGTTTCAAACTTGATAAAGCATTATATGGTTGAAACAAGCTCCAAGAGCTTGGTATGAAAGGCTTTCTAGTTTTCTTCTTTCAAATGGTTTTGTTAAAGGCAAAGTAGACACCACACTATTTACTAAACATGTTGATAGTGACATTCTTATAGTTCAAATATATGTTGATGATATAATCTTTGGTTCTACTAATGAGTTACTTTGCAATGAGTTTGAACAATATGCAACGTGAATTGAGATGTCTTTAATGGGTGAATTGAACTATTTTCTTGGACTCAAATCATGCAAATGCGTGATGGGATATTCATATGTCAAGCCAAGACTCCAAGGAACTCACCAAGAAATTTGAACTTGAAGACTCAAAAATTTGCAACACTCCATGGCTACCACCATCAAGCTTGATAAGGATGACAAAGGTAAGTGTGTTGATATAAAATTATATAGAAGCATGATTGGTAGTTTGTTATTTAACGGCTAGTAGGCGGATATTATGATTAGTATGTATCTTTATGCTAGATTCCAATCGTGTCCCAAAGAATCTCATTTAATTGCGGTAAAACGCATTATTTGTTATATTAAGGGCACATTGGAATGGGTCTTTGGTATCTGAAAACCGGAGATTTCTCAATGACGAGTTTTGGATGCCGACTATGCGAGTTGTAGAGTGGATAGGAGAGTACTAGTGGAACATGTCAATTTCTTGGTAATTGTCTTGTTTCATGGTCTTCCAAGAAACAAATTCAGTAGCCCTCTCAACCGCCGAGGCGGAGTATGTTGCGGCGGGGGTTTGTTGTGCACAAGTTCTTTGGATGAAAACACACTCTCCTTGATTATGATTTGCATTATGACCATATAAAAATATTTTGTGATAATACTAGTACTATTCATATGATTAAGAATGCAAATCAATATAGTAAGACCAAGCACATTGAGATTCGATATCACTTCCTTAGAGATCATTTGAGAAAGTAATATTGATATTGATTATGGTCTTTTGATTTTCAATTGCCGATATTTTCACTAAACCACTTGACTATAATAGATTTCTTTTATATGTAGTGAACTTAATGTTTGTGTTGTTGAATAAGGAAGTTTTCTTACTAATATATACTTTTTGATGTATGACAAAAAGGGGAGAAATATGTGTTATGATCTGTGTTTTTATACTTGTTTCATTGATGGTGTTTTACTTGTTTCATTGATGGTGTTTTATGGTGTTTTATATGGTGTTTTATTGATGCTTAAATCAATCAATTTTTAAAAAAAAAATTCTCTCATAATAAATTATTTTATACTTGTTTAATATAGCATTATTTGAGGGGGAGTTTTTACCTCCCTTTTATATCTTGTGTTATAGCCTATATGTTTTGTCATCATCAAAAAGAGGGAGATTGTTGGCCCAAAAGTTACACTCTCTATTTGTTTAAGTTTTGATGATAACAAAACACATAGAAGCTATTTGGTACTAATAAGTTGTTTAGAATGAGTTTCAGTTGTACTAGTCATGATGGCCTTTTTAAGCTATTGCAAAGAATTATGATGCTAAAAGGCAAATGGCGCTAGAGGACGTTTTCATAGAAGAGAAGGTTCTAACTTGGTGTAACGCGGCTCGGAGACTTCCTTTCTCAGTTTTTATAATTTTAGTGTGTTAAAGAATAGTGTATAGTGTTAACCTCAATATTCCTCGCACACAAGATTTTGCACATGATTTTCTAAAAGATATTTCTCCTATATACAAAATATTTTTAAACATATTCTAATACTACAAACTCTATTTTATATAGTATACCAAGTCTTGATCAAAATTAATTTGAAAATTATCAAGATCTTCAAAATCATTTTCAAAAGAATGTTTTTGGCCTGTTGCAGTCGATCGACGGTCGACCGGCTCTGTTTCAGGTCAGAACGGTCGACCGGGCGGTCGACCACACTTCTGACCGTTTGGGTGCATGCATGTGTGCACGTTTCCCGGTCGACCGGACGGTCGACTGGACCCCATGTCGGTCGACCGAGCTTCGGCCGACTGAAAGCACCCATGTTTCTGTTTGTTACGGTCGACCGGGCGGTCGACCGTGGGCTAGCAACGGTTATAATTTTTGAAAACCGGTCGAACGGCGGTCGACCGTGAGCTTAATTTCAGCCCAAACGGCTAGTTTTTAAACACGTTTTAAAACGTGATTTTCTTCTCTAAATGAATTTGAGGGCTGGATTTGGGTCTAATCTTTCCTAATTTTTCATTATAACAGTTTACTCTTTAATCCCTACCTTTATCCTATAAATAGGATGATTAGGATTGAGGTGAACACAACAATCCTTTGCAAAAAGAAATCAAGTTTAAGTCTTTCAAAGAAGTTTTTGCTCTCAATTTTTGTGCTCAAAATTCTCTCTTTTTACTGTAGTTTTTGATTCAAAACTCTCTTTAACTTTATTTTCTTTTTCACTTACAAAACTTGAGCTTCAATCCTACACATTATTCTTTAGCACACTAAAAATTATAAAAAACTGAGAAAGGAAGTCTCTGAGCCGCGTTACACCAAGCTAGAGCCTTCTCTTCTATGAAAACGTCATCTAGCGCCATTTGCCTTTTAGCATCATAATCTTTGCAATAGCTTAGAAAGGTCATCATGACTAGTACAAACCTGAAACTCATTCTAAACAACTTATTAGTACCAAATAGCTTCTATATGTTTTGTTATCATCAAAACTTAAACAAATAGAGAGTGTAACCTTTTGGGCCAACAGTCCTGTTTGGACGCCTTAGTGAAAATCCTTCTGTGTGAAGGCAGAGAAGTAGAGCAGTGGCTCGAACCTCGAAACATATCTTTGTGTTTGTGTTTGATCCACTATCTCTTAACTCTCTCTCTTATATTGCATTGCATCATATTGCTCGTATCTTATATATGCTTGGTATTGTTTGTGTGCCTCACTTATGTTGAACCAAGAGAGCTTTACATAGCACCTCAACTCTTATTTAGAGGAATTTAGAGGAGATAGTCTAGAACCCTTCACCGAGAATTCGGTTACACTCTTTGTTATACTAAGTACGTTGCAATTAGTTTTTAGTTCCGCATCATTTGTCATTAGATTAGCCTACACCTATTCCCCCCTCTAGGTGTACTTTCAATTGGTATCAGAGCCTATGCTCCTGATATTAGTTTAACCATCTATGAGTGAGATCCTGATTAGCTAATCTATATTGCATTTGCACACATATAGTTTACACTCATGGACTTCATGACCCCTCCTATGTTTGATGTTTCTAACATCGATGTTTGGAAGCTTAAGATGAGTATGTACCTAAAAATCCTAGGAATGCATGTGTACCTTCCTACTGGCAAAAAATCCTATCTTGATAATAACAAGCATATAGAGGCCAATACACAAGCCCTGAGGCACTTAGATGCACTCTAAGTAAAGAACAATTATCTATTATTTCTCATTGTGATTCCGCTTTTGCAGTGTGCAACACTTTGACCTCTCCATCGCTACAAACGACGAAATATGTGGAGGGGAATCTAGTGGAGATGAGTCCGACCATCCTTGCTACATGGTCCAAGGGAATGACTCTCTTGAGGTAAATTTAGAAACTCATCTAGATGATTATGCTAGCTTTCTAATGATGGTTATGATAGTATGAATGTCGATGCATTAAATGAAGAGCTTTCCATTGTTTGTGAAAACTTACTTGAAAAATATCAAGGTTTGAAAAAGAAAAGTATTAAATTAACTAAAGAAAATAAGAATTTGTGTTCAAAACTTGACTTGATTGTGCAATAGAAGGTTGAGATTTCAAGTGAAAGAGATTCCTTGAAAACCCAACTTGACCTTGTCTTTAAGGAAAATGAGATTTTGAAAAATAAAAATGATTGTGATGTTGTTTTGAAGAAAAATGAGGCTTTGTCTTCAAAACTGTTGGCCCGAAGGCCATCACTCTAGTTTTGATGATGATCAACTCATGTAGTTATAGTACTAATGATCTTGTATTTAATTAGTGACAGATTTATGATCAAGATCTTAGTAGGTGCTTAGCTTCAACAAAGGATTTGAAGTCAAGTATTAGAGCTAGCACGGTTTGATCCAAGAGCTATGGATCGTGTTTGGACCAAGTCAAAAAGATGAGAAGGCTTCAAGTGAAGACTTCAAGAAGATGAAGACTTGTGTCTAGGTTTGTTTTAGTAAGATTTGTTTTTAGATAAAATGTAAAGGATAGAGTAGTTGGTGGATTGCTCAAGTATACATATACACACACACTCTTGATAGTTTTGTTTTTACAAAAGATTTTTATTTAGAAAAATACATGTTTGGTTTTTGGTATTCAAGTTTCATATTTTATCCAAAACCATGTTTAGTGCTTAATGTCAAAAACATAGATATTTCACCATGTTTGTGTAGTGGATCATATCCATACACACTATGCTTTAAAAGAGTTTAAAATATCTTGTTTTTATACGGAGAAGTTTTGAAAAAGATAAGTTTTAGAAAAATCATGTTTGAAAAAATACTATTTTCATTTGAGCCACAAAAATAGTCCAAATCATTTATAACATGCCTTGATTTTGTGCAAGCATGTTGTTTATCAAAGTATATTGGTAAAAACTATTTTGTAGATTTTCTATGATTTTATGGGATTTTATGTGAACCAAAAAGACCAAGTTTTTAATCCCTAAGTTTTCTGTTCTGGCTTAAGCCGGTCGACCGGATGGTCGACCGACGTGCACAGACGTGCACGCCAGTTCTGGCAGGATGGCTGGCCGACCGACCCGGTCGACCGTCCAGAGAGCTCTGCTCTCTGGAAAGGCCCCGGCCGACCGAGCGGTCTACCGGACAGAGAGACTTGCTCTCTGTATCCTGGCTCGGTCGACCGACCAGTCGACCGAAGGCACAACGGTCTGAAATATGACCATTGGCGGTCGACCGACAGGCCTGACAGACCCCAACGGCTAGTTTTTCTAACCCTATAAATTTGGGGGTTTGGGCATTGTTTTTCAACAAGATTTTTAGTGGACTTTGAGCCATTTTTCCCACTTGTTTAAAAAGGTTTTCTCCACTAAATTGAGAGCTAATACTTCCAATCAAAAGGGGAGTTTTTTATCAAGAGTGTTAAAAAGAGATTTCTTGAGTTTTCCTCCACCATCTCTTTCCTGTTTTCTCACACAACACTTGAACTATCCATTGCTATATCTACCCTCTAGGGAATTGTTGTGAGAGGATTTTAGGTGATCAAGAGTTGTGATCACCAAAGTTCTACTTTGTTCTTTGAGAAGGCGGACGGTTGTGTTTGCATTGTTTCGGGTCTTAGTGTGGACTCGGTGTTTCGGGTTCGGGTGCGAACTCTTTGTTTAAGATGCGGCCTCGGCGAGCCGGTGGGCTTGTGGTGTGTACGCACTAGGGAGTCCGAGAGCTTGTAGGTGTTGCGGCACCGGGTGATCCATTGGGATCGAGTATAGTGGAAATCCTTCGTGTGTCGAAGGCGGGGATGTAGAGCAAGTGTGCTCGAACCTCGAAACAAATCCTTGTGTTTGCGATTGCTCACTCTCTCTCTCTCTATGTCTCTTGTTTATATCTTGCATGTTATTACTTGTCTTATCTTTACATGCTTGATATATTGTTGTGCTTAATTGTTATACTTGCTTGGGTTTGTTTGCTAATACTTGTATTCACCAGAGAGCCAACGCGGCACCTCAAGCCTTATCAAGGGGAATCTAGAGGAGTTTGTCCAGAGCGCTTCACGGGAAATTCGGCAACACTCTTGTGTTATACGTGGTGTTTAGTGTAAGAGTTTAGTTTAGGTCATAATAGTTTACACTTCCGCATTATTTGGCATTAAGTGACCATTAGATTAGCCATCACCTATTCACCCCCCCTCTAGGTGATTTACAAAACTCGATTTGTTTTAAAAGAAAATGAATCTTTGAAAAATAAAATTGTTTTAATTTGAAAGAAATGGATTTGGTTTCTAAGGAAAATATTTCCTTGAGAAATAATTTAGATACTCATGTTTGTTGTGCTTCATCATCTAGTGTACCTATTGCATGCTCCACCTCTTCTAATATTATTGAAAATGATATATGTATGTTAAAGAAGATTGTTGATTGTTTGGGCTGAGTCAATGTATCATTAACCACATACGGTGGAATCCATGTTTCACAAGAAACATGCTCCTCCTATGCATGCACACAAACCACGGCATACACATACTTCTCACGTTCATATACATAACACCATGTATGCTCATGTGTACATATGTACACATTGTGGACGTAAGAGCCACCTTGTAAAGTTTTGTTATGATAGAGTAGATAATGTAAATTTTGCAAATAAGTTGTTTGGGTTAGGAAAGGTGCTAACCCCTATGGACTCAATAGAGTATGGGTACCAAAATTCACCCCTATTTTATTTGATATAGGTGTGGGCTCTCACTTGACGTGAGAGTATTGGTGCCTTGATGGTGGATGCTTTTGTGCTTGATGGACACTACTTTGGATGCATCACCTTCAAGGAAGTTTAGTGGGAGGACCGCCATGGTTGAAGATCTAGAGATGTGCCCTAATAATTTTGATAACTATCTCTAACTCCCATTTTGTTTACATGCTTTCATTGATTAATTTTTTAGCATGTTTTAGTTTTTCATGATTATTATGCTAAATGCCATACTTATTAGATTGGTGATATGCATATGGGTCATTGAGATACACTCATATTCGTATGGATCCATATTTTGTGTTTTCACTATAGTTAACTATTGTGTATATCATAACTCTAAAACATGTGCATTTACATAATGATCATATTGGTTTATGTTTTTCTTTTCATGTTTTGATTACTTGTTTAGATATAGTTTTCATTAAAACTTGTGTATATACTTGTACATCTAGTGGGCCACATTTGATTATTATATGTTTGTGCTTAATTACTCATTTGTACCCATTAGATGTACTAGTATAGCTTAGTTTGATAATTAGTGCATTTTGACTTGTATTTTGTATTTTTCGTACATGTTTTTCATAATAATGTGTTTAACTTCATGTATATGTTAATTTTGTTTTAAAACTTTAAGATATACATGTATACCCTTGAGTCACTTGTTTTCATGTAAATTCTATTATGAACTTATTTATATTGGGATATGTATGTATACTTCTAGTTTAAAAAAACATACATATGCCTTGAAGTTGGTAGTGTTTTGATGAAAATTATTTTTTTTGTTTTTCATGTTACAAAGGAACTTCATTGGGCTTAAATGTGTTATTCCATGATTTGTTAATTACATGTCTTTCACACTCTATTTGATGTTTGTTCATGACACTATATGAGTTTTATTGCTATTTGAGTGTGATTTTCATGTTTTAATGGATTTATTCATGTTTTTATTCCTTACTTGAAGGACTTCGTACTAGTTTTCAAGATTATCATTAAACTAGTTGCGTATTTCTTCATTTTTGGAAGAGTTTTCAACTATGTTAAAATTATTTTCAAGCCCTATTTTGAAAACCCCTTCCTTTCAAGGGCGGCTGAATGGGTGATCATGCCTTGTATGCTCATATTGAAAATCTATTTAAACATGTGCATTAAAAGGGAGGTAGTATGAGTTATACACTCGATCCTCATTATATTTTCAATTGGTATCACAATTGATATTTTTATGTTTGTATACTCATATTGTTCTTATATATGTATATTTCAAACTTCAAATAGTATCAATTTCGATTGATATTTACATTTTCATACACACACATATATGATTTGATTGTGCTTACAATATCTTTACATTTTAAAGCACAAATTATGGTTATGCTAAGCTTGATTTACTCCTTCACGATAATTATTTTTCAATTGGTATCTTATACAAGCTTATGCATCGGTTTTATTAGTATTTCATAAGGGAGAGAAAATTCTTGTTTTACCTTTTAATCAGTTTATTTTCAATTGATATCTTACTCTCACTCTTATGATGAAAAAGGCTTTGTTTTGGTATATGCTAACATTTTCAATATTGGTATCAATAATCTTAATTGATATTATTCTCAATTTGATATCTTTATTGTAAAATGAGTGTATTTTCAAAGAAATATAGTTTCTATTTTCAATTGGTTTTTACTTTCAATTGGTATCAATATCTATAATATATATTTCAATTAGTATCAAAAACGTACAATGTGTCATTTCTATTGGTATCAAAAATTTACAAGACATCTTAAATTGGTATTAAGATATTTTCAATTGGTATCTTTTAGTATCGTAAATTTTGTTTACTTTCAATTGGTATCTCAAAAATGTTTGTTTATTTTCAATTGGTATCATCATGTTTTCGATGTATACCTTTATCATAAATTGATAAAATTTTCAATTGGTATCATAGTGTTTTGATATATATTACTTATATGTAAGGGAAGCTTAACATCTTCTCTATATATAGATTCATTTTGAGCGTATCTCATATTGAGGAGCTTGACCTCTCTTCTCTATGTCTTACATGTGTGTAGAGGGAGCTTCACATCTCCTTTTATACATTGTATATTATGCGTTATGTGATTATGGTTTAGTCATCTCTTTTTCATGTAATGCATGTATGTAGGGGGAGTAACTTTGCGTCTCTCCTCTTCATGAATGTATATCGCATATACATCCTTCTTGGTTGATTTGACAAAAAGGGGGAGAAATTTTTTTAGTTTATTTATACCCCTTGTTGATGATTTGACAAAAAGGGGGAGAGAAATTTGGAGATTTATATATGCATGAGATTTATATATGCATGTTTATCTTATTTCCTTGTTTTCTAAAAAAGGGGAGAAGAATTTGAGAGATTTATATATACATGTTTATTTTCTTGTTTAATGCATATATTTTGTTTATGCAAAAAAGGGAGAAGTATTTGGAAAGTTTCTTTATGTTTATTTCCTTATTTATGCATGTATATGTTGTTTGTATTTTGCACTTCAATAAATATCTTTATGTTTATTGCTATGCATGAGTTAAGGGGGAGCTTCTATGAAGCTTAACTTAATCCATGCATATATAACTCCATGAGTTTTGTCATCATCAAAAAAGGGGGAGATTGTTGGCCCAAAGGCCCATCACTCTAGTTTTGATGATGACTAACTCATGTAGTTATAGTTTACTAATAATCTTGTGTTTAAATAGTTTCAGTGATGATCAAGATATTAGTAGGTGTTTAGTTTCAACAAAGGAGTTTTGGAGCTTTTACATGTAGATTTCAGAGCTCGCGCGTCAAGATCGCATCTAACACTCGGTTGGAGTCAAACTTTTTGGATCATGTTTGGATCGAGTTAACTTGGAGAAGGAGTTCTACAAGAAGATCTCAGTTTGTGTTTTAGTATGTAGATCATTATAAAGATTAGATAGTATTGATACGCTCAAGTTCATACACACACAAAAGTTTAAAGTTTATTGGTTTTGATTTTCGGTTTAACCGGTATTAAATTTCATGTCAAAAATATAGATATATTATTTACCTATATATTAGATTCTATCCATATACAATATGCTTCAAATTTATTTCAATATCATGTTTTGTATTTACATGAATTTGGAGAAAATGGTTTTCCATTTTAAAACTTCAAGTTTTGGAAAATATCAATTTTGTGTTTAAGCTTACTTTCAATATCACAAAAAAAAAGTTCAAATTGTTTATAATATGTGTTGAATTTTAGTCACACATATCTGTATTTCAAAATCTTATAAGAACTTATTTTTGTGGAATTTATGTGATTTTATGGGATTTAATTGAAATTAAAAAGACAAGTGTTCAATATCCAAATCCCAGCCAGACTGCTCTGGCGGTCAACCAGACGGTGATCGGACCAGGAGTCGGTCGACCGTCACGATCGACCGATGTGCACGGACGTTCACAAGGCCAGCCTATTCGGCTGGTCGACCGCGCGGTCGACCACTGAAAGCACCTCACTCTCGGGTGGGGGCCGGTCGACCGGACGGTCGACCGATGGCTTTGGCCCGGTCGACCGGAGGCATAACGGTCATAAATATGACCGTTGGCCGGTCGACCGGAAGGGCAATTTTACCCTTTCAGACTGCAAGCTGGCAGATTTTTGCGGGGGTATACTGTATCTTACATATGTTTGGTATTATTTGTGTGCCTCACTTGTGTTGAATCAAGAGAGCTTAACATAGCACCTCAACTCTTAGTTAGAGGAATTTAGAGAAGATAGTCTAGAGCCATTCACCGGGAATTCGGCTACACTCTTTGGTTACACTAAGTGTGTTGCAATTAGTATTTAATTCCGCATTATTTGTCATTAGATTAGCCATACACCTATTTATCCCCCTCTAGGTGTACTTTCAACATCTACGTGCCCGTTTGGCCCCTGAATGCGGGGCTCGTCAACCCCGCGTTTCTCCATTTCTCTTCCCTTGGATTCTTCCCTCTTCTTGTATTTTCTCTCTCTACATATTTAATATATAATATATTTATTATAATTAAAATAATTGTTCGCATTCACGCATTGGTTACTGGAGTTTCGGAGATCGGAGATTTCACGGTGTTTTTCATATTTAGGTGACATTTCTCGCTTTCATTCTGGGTATCCCCGCTTCGTCGGGTTGATTTGTATTTATGAAATTGTAGATGCTGTATGAAGATTTTTGTATATATACCGGTGATTTCATGGACTTGTACTGTATCGGTGGTATACTATATTTTGTATGGAGAATGTTTGTAACAATATAGGTGATATATATTCCTCTGTTTGGTACTAACGTTTTGTGCAGGTACTTATACAGCCTCCGGGCTTAACCCCTTTGTGGTTTTTCCATAACCTCCAGCTTTAACCTCTCTGAGTTTTAAAGTCCTATGGACTATCTAACTACTCCTGAAAAGGCAGCTTAGCATTCAACGTATTACCACTAAACACGTCTAGGTGGAACTCTGCCGGATTTAGACTCGCATCTTAAGCCGAGTCATTCTTCAGTTCTACCGGAGCTTTGTGGTAAAACTCTGTCCGCTGATCTTGTCCCCAACACTACTTTGCTTCGCATGAATGTTCGCTTGCTTGCTTGCCCGTACCTGCTTGACAGTTCAACTATTATTCTTTTACTGATGGTTGTAGAGAGTTTGAAATCTTTACTGATACTATTTTCAAAGCTGTATTGTTTTTCTGTATTCGTACCAATCTTCTGTATCGGTACTATTTTTTGTAATTGTACCAATCTCCTATATTAGTACTGTTTTCCTGTATTGTGATATACTATGGTGATATCTATTGTGCTTATTATTAGGCATTTATTACTTGACGCACCTGACTCCTGCATGTTATCATCTGATAACTGTTTGATATCACTTATCATCTGATACATGACCGCTTGCATTGTGATTATTATTATATCTACGCGGATCTATACCTGCTATCCTGTATTATATACAGTGACCTGTATTTCTAGTACTTATGTACTCCTGAACTCCTGAGCTTATCTTGCTCCTGCTATCCCGTATATGATAATTACATAATAAAAAACTATAAAAAGAATAACTTATATCAGGTAAGGGAAAACTGATGGATTTCAAGTGGCGAATATGTTTATAGTGGTATTAGGTATGTTGTACAACTCAAACTTTCGGTTCTACCTGAGGTCGTCCAGGTGTTCCGAGGGAGTGCTGACTCCCTACCTCCTGTTACACTCATGAATTGGCATAATATAAGGCCCACCTCCTGTTTGCCTGGCGACAGATTCTGGGTCAGCTCCGGAACATCCTGGGTCGTGGTTCCGGTTATGTATGGGACCCACTATAAACATAACCCACTGTTTCATCATCAGTTTTCAATAACAATCTTGACTCACTCATATATGGATGCATGTGGTCTGGAACTTACGCCAGTACACATACTTAAATATATGGGTAGGATGAGTAATAATAATAAGATGCTAATCAATAATTCATTGTGTTGTTTTGCAATTCGGGTTGTATACATTTAGATTATAATAACAATAGATATACAGTATATAGATGAGTGTTTTACTTGTTTGGATTATTCCTTCGACGTACTTATCTCATAAAGCCGTAATCTGGATTGTACCGCTGGTTTTATCGTATTTGCTTTCATTGGGTTTTTATTCAAAATTTCGATTTTATTACTATTATTATTATATATATTCCTGATTTTATCACCTGTGTACTACTTCACTGATCTCCTGCATTACCATATTGTACACAGCCCGTCTCTTGCCTGATATTACTTTTGTATTATTGTACCTCCTGACTTGCTTACTCTTAGTTTATACGGATGCTTAATTATCGTATAATCACTGCTTTTGATAATTCATATGGTTCTTTTAAGCTGTTATTGTAGACAGCTCGGGTTGTGCGTACTCAGTCGATGCAGACATGAGGTATATGGTATATAAACGAGAGTTCCTTACTTGAATTATCCCCTTGAGGTACCAATGTCATGAATCTATCTACTGAGCTCATATTTACTTGTTTGGATTATCCCCTCGAGGTACCAATCTCATGAATCTATCTACTAAGCCCATACAATTGGTTTTGTCACTTCTATACGTTTCATCATTTGATGCCTCATTCATGTTCATGTGTGCTTGTGCTCACGATACGATTTTCAATACATGCTATTTGATTCAAATTTATTGACACACGTGTGATTATCTATGCATGCCACTTAGCATTCATCACACTACTCGTTGGGGAGTTTTGACTCCCCTGGATCTGCATGTCCATATCCTAGAGCTTGGATCGTGATGGACATCCTGTTGATCAGAGTGTCGCAGCGGTTGCGTAGTGGATCAGTGGAAGACCAGTCTGATATCCTATCCTTTCAGGCCCCCTGCTCGTCTCTTGAATTTTCCTTTTGTAACTCGTAAGCGCACTTTGTACTGTTCATCATTGTATATCTCTTTGTATTCTCACATTTGCGCCTATCGGTGATGTAATATTTATGTAATATTGTGTCATATCCTATGAAACTCTGTAATTGTATTCATATGTTTGAATGTATAATGCACCACGTACTTTCATACTCTGATTCTTGTCTGTACTGATGCATAGCGTATATATGTGAGGGTATTTCTGACCTACGTATTATACGTCGTAGTAACGTCTCCGTACCGCGGGATCGGGCATTACACATGGCTAGAACACGACTTTCGATTGGCGAGGCTAGTGAGGTCTGTAGCTCATCAAATCCATAAGGACTGCTAGGTGTTATGGCTCCGAAGGACACGATCAGGAATTCACAATAATCAAAATGAGTCTGGAATGCTATCTTCTGGATGTCAACCTTACAACATATAAATTAAGAAAATACCTGAGCTCCGTGAAGTTGATAGGAGATATTGTGATCGTTACTGGAATAATGTCGAAAATACCATAGCTCTATCTGACAGTAATTCTAAATCTGGAAAATCGTTTCATACAGACACTCTTCGTGCAGTGTACAGTCTGTCTAATTACATAAGTGCCGGTTACCCTACTTTTCGTACTGATCTCCGTGTGCGTCTATACATATGATAATAGAAGGCAAAGGCGAAGAACCATCTGATATAAGATAATATGGTATACTAGAATCGAAGAATGCCAGAATAGGGTGAGAGTGAACCACATCTATCTTGCCGTTACATTACCATTCTACTCATATCTTAAGCTAGTATAAAGAAGACATGAGTGAAAAGTGAAAATATGGAAGCGATACAAACGTGGAAGAGATAGGAATAGCATGGAAAAGGATAGGTGGACACGAAAAAACTAAGATTAATGATAATAGAGCGATAAGGTGGATATGATATGGAGACTCTGTCAACTCAAAACATGACGAAATAGGGATAATGGTTACAGGTGATACCTTCAGGGTTCCTCTTCCAGATATTGAGCATCCTTTCCTGTTATTACTTCATTCAATATTTTGACTTCCTCTTCAGTCAAATTACATGTTTACCTCTTTCTGCCCTCTGATCTGTCCTAGCTCTTGATCTCCTATGTACATGACTATATGCTTGTTGTTGGGATGAAATGAGGTTTTTCTGCCAGTAGGTCCTGGATTCTCTCCCAACGGTGGTACTTTATGTGTTGATCGGATCGATGCAGTGTTCTCTGTCTTCTTAAACGGACAGTCACTCTTCATATGATCTCTGGACCCGTACACAAAATATAATTCATAAGCTTTCTGGCGGTTGCGTTGTAAATGCCCGAGCTTCATACAATACTCACATATTATATACTAAGGGCGAGATTGGAGTGGTTGCTTGGCTAGCGGGATATCCAGGGGCCTGTCTGAGCCTTTATCTTCCATCAACTGAGAGGGTCTCTTTGCCGACATCATTTGCATCTTATCCTAATTTTTCTTCTCCAGTTCCAATTCAACCTCTCGAGTGATGGTGAAAATCTGAGAATACATTTTGTACTGCTGGGGTATAAGGAACATCTTGATCTTCATCTTCAGGCCTTGCTGGATTCTATTTGTTCGGTTCTCTTCGTCAGTCACCATGTACGGCACAAACTGACTATATCTTAGGAACTTTGTAGAATGCTTGTTCACAATTCGATCCTTCTATTATAATCTGATAAATTGTTCTTTTATCTCTTTTTATGCCATCTGGGAAGAATCTCTCGTAGAAACTCTTCAAGAACTGGTCCCAAGTGATGGAATTTTTTAGTTTCGCTTCCTTTACCAACCACCGGGTTCTTACTACATCTTTTAGCTGTATCTTAACCACTTCTACCAGGTCCTTGTTTGGGATTCGGACTGCCCTCATAAAGTTCGCTACTTCTATCAACTATTGTTGTGCATCCAACGACAACGACTTCTCGGTATCAGAAAATACAACCAGTTGCAGTTTCCTAATTTCAAAGATGTTCTCTGGCCTCTGCTCGCGAAGTGCCGTCAATAATCTTTGGTGCAAGATCTCCGTCTGTTTCTATTGGTTTTCCATTATACTCTGTAGAAATCGCCTCAAATCAACACTTTCTCCACTAGGGCCACCCTAAGAAGAACCAGATCCATTATGTCTCTGGGCTCTACCCTCTACTGATTTACAGTTATATCTATGGGCATTTTGCTCAATTCATGTTTATTTTAGATGGAGTTAAATAAAGTAGACAGTTCTACATTATTGAATACATGTGGTGAAACAAAATTAAGTATACATACCTTTTATGCAACTGTAACATCCCGTTCTCAGAATATAATCTTAGATACCTATTCAGATTTTTCGATCATATTTTTTAATTTACTCCTCGTATTTGTTTTTGTTTTATGATTATTTATGTGATTATTTTTCATCGGATTCGGATTGGTGGACTCGAAGTCAGCCCTAGTCCGAACTGAGAACCCAATCCCAGTCTCCAATCGATTTAACCTTTCTGGTAGTCAGATTTGATCAATTTCAGTTTCAAACATTATTTTTTAATATTTTAGTTTTTTCATGATTTTCTAAGATTTTTTCTGAATTAAATTATAAAACCTTCAAAATCGATATCGACCGGTGCCGACGAACGATTCTAGGATTTTTAATGTACAAAGGAGTTGAATTTCTGAAATTCACTTTCACATTATTTCTTAAAATTATATTTTCTATTTCAATGCATTTTTGTGAATTTTTTTGAATTTAACAAAACTTGACCGGCTTTAGTGTCGACCGGTATCGCCGGTTGATTCTAGTCTTTTAATTTAAAAAGAGATCAAATTTCTGAAAACTGATTACATATTATTTCTCAAGGTGATATTTTCTACCTCTGTGTATTTTTGGAGATTTTTTTTAGATAGTCAATATTTTCCAAGTGTGAGCCTCGCAACTAATGTTAAGCGCCTGATGCTGTGTTACGCAACGACCCCACTTGCACCTTACTTCGCTTGTGGCTAGTTCCAATCAGGGTTTAGCACTCTAGCCTCATTCCCTGGATTCCTCTTGCCTCTTATTTTCATGGGTTTAACGAACCGGGTTTTCTCGTTGTATCTAAGCAAATTGTCGTAATCTTTATTGATGATCCATTGGGATCACCTTTCAGTGCTTGGGTATACTCTAAATACTTAATCTTTAGTCGGGTTATCATCCAGAGAACAGTTGTTGTAAATTCTTAGTTAGGCCTTTCAGAATAACTAACTTCCAGCATTTATGACTTATTATTCTTGGTTTTCTTTATTTATTTATTTACGATCAGTTCTATCTGGTTTTCTTTATCTATTATATCCTGATCTATTCTCAAAGTGACAGAGAACACATAAATATCCAACAATCTGATTATAGACACTTCGTTAAGAACGACATCACGTCCATCAGTGTAAGTATGAGTTCTGAATAGGTAGTTTCGTATTCTTGGGTTTTGTCCTTTTAAAAGAAGTAATCTCCGTCGATTTTAGCAGAATTCGAGCAATTAAAGATTGGCCAGTTCCGAAGGCAAATATTTCATATTATTCAGAGTAGGTCAGTCTAAGAAGTTCTGGCAGATAATTATATGAGAAAGAAGTTCAACTACACAATATTCTAATTATTATTGTGTCGACAGAGACAGGGGATTCAGATTACAATTTTGTTAAAGTCTTCAAGGAAATTTAGAGATTTTTCTTATATTCAAATTATCTTATCACTTTCAGACAGATCAGGCAGTCCAATCAAATCATTCAGGTTCCCATTTGTCTTCTTCAGGCAGAATTCTCTTATTTACAGTTATCAGGTATATATTAATATGGTACCGTCTAAAGTTTTATGCGGCAGAAAATGCAGAAGATGTCTAGGCCTCGAGGTTATTGATCTGTCGGTTATGAGTATAACCCTTAATTATTCATATCTTAATTGGTATAATCCTCGTCCCTATCCTTTTTGTGTTCGCCTTCCCCTTATTGAAATTTCGAGGACAAAATTCTTGTAAGGTGGATAGAATATAACACCCCATTCTGGGAATACGTACTTAGATACGTATTCAGATTTCTGACCATATTTTTAGATTTATTTCCCGTATTTGTTTTTATTTTATAATTATTTATGTGATTGTTTTGTATCATGTTCGGATTCGTAGACTAGGAGTCAGCCCTAATCTGAGCCAGGGATTCAATCCTAGTGTCCGATCGATTTGACCTTTTTGTTAGTCAGATTTGACCAATTAAGTTTCAAATATTATTTTCCAATATTTTAGATTTTTCATGATTTTTTGGGATTTTTTGAATTAAATTGCAAAATTTTCAAGTGCCACCGACCGATTTTAAGATTTTTAATTTACAAATAGAATTGAATTTATAAAATTCTCTTTTATATTATTTCTTAGAATCATATATTATAATTTAATGAATTTTTGTGGATTTTTCTGAGTTTATCGAAACTTGACTAGATTTGGTGTCGACCGGTGTCGTTGGTTGATTCCAGGATTTTTAATTTAAAAACAAAATTGAATTTTCTGAAAACTGATTTAATATATTCCTCAGGGTGTTTTTCTATCTCTAGGTATTTTTGAGAAATTTTCTGGAATAGTCGATATTTTCTGATATATTATAATATTATATTTTGGAATCTTTCCCTTTTTCTTTCTTTTCTTTTTCTTTTCTTTTCTTTCCATCACCCTTCCACCTGCACCCCACGTAGGGCCTGCCCCCTTTCCTATCACCCTCTCCATCACCTTCTTTCCCTCTCTCTCTTTTTCTTTTTCTTTTCTTTTTTCCTTCTTTTCTCCTCTCCTTCTTCTCTCTCCCTCTCTCTCTCCTTCCTGGTGACGACGACCAGCGCTGACCGCCACCGCGATGCCACGCGACGCAGCCCCTCCGACGACCCCTACGGCCGAGCCTCCCTCTCTATCTCCTCTTTTTTCACTTTCTCTTTTCCTTTCCCTTTCTCTCTCTTCTTCCTCTCTTTCTTTCCCATATCCGCCGCCTCCACCAACGTCGTCGTCTCTCCCCGCCACCGTCGCCGACTTCCTCTCCTCTTCTTCTTCCTCTTTCTTTCTCTTCTTTTTCTTTCTCTCTCCTCTGGACACCTGGCCTGCTGCCGCGTCGGCGAGTCCTCCTCCTTTCTTTCTCTTGGATTTCTCTTTCCTCTTGATCTCTCTACTTCTCTCTCCCCTCTTTCTTTCTCTCTCTCTCTTATCTGTCTAAGGACTGTCGGCAGCCAGGGCCGCCGTCGGCCACCTATGGCCGGCCATGGCTGCCATCACACATGAACGGCTATCACACCCTCTCCCTCTCTTCTTTCTCTAGCTCTCTCTTCTTTCTCTAACCTTTTTCTTTCTCTTCTTTCTCTCTCTAGATCCCTCACTCTCTCTATTTTCTCTCTCCACAAAACTCTCGCTGGTGATGGTGGATATTACCTTGGGGTCGCACATGTGTTTGGAATTCCAGGATTTTCGGCGTATTTTAAAGATTTAGGCGAGTGTTCTCGCCTTGTTTTGTGTTTCCCCACTTCGTCGGGACGGATTGTATTTTATTCTATATTTGGGATTGTATATTATTTATATGAATTTTGTATCAGTATTTGTATGTGGTCGAGTGCCCATGACTGTGAGATACACCTAGAGGGGGTGAATAGGTGTACAAACTAATTTAATGTAAATGATGCGGAATTAAAAACTATTTATGCAAACTAAAACTATTAAGCTAACACACAAAGTATAATAGAAGAGTGTAGCCAAATTCCAAGTGAAAGACTCTGGACTATCTCCTCTAGATTCCTCTAGATTAAGAGGTGAAGTGTCACTATAGCTCTCTTGGTTGAATACAAGTGTGAACAAACAATCCCAAACATATATCAATAGAGCACAAGATTTATCAAGCATATAAAGAGATAAACGATATAAGCATGTAGGATATATAAACACAAGTGTGTGTGAGAGAGAGATGAGCAATCGCAAACACAGGAGAATTGTTTCGAAGTTTGAGCACCCTTGCTCTGTGTCCCCGCCATCAACACTGTGAAGGATTTCCACTATAACGATCCTGCAAGATCACTTAGTACCGCAACACCAACAACGAGTTCACACTAGAACTCTTAGACCTACAAGTCCCTCACTTGTTCCCGAAAGAATAACACACGCAAGCACACTAGCTTGCCAAGGCCATACCTCTTACAACTCCTCCAACCACAAGTTGGAACACTTGGTGATCACTTCACTTGATCACCACAAAGCACTTCTCACGGAGGCCACAACCTCCACAACTCCTCACAATACAATAATGAAATCTTGTGATCGCTTCTCTTGATCACAAAAATAACTCTCATAACAAAAATCCCTAGAGGATTGATATAGCAATAGAAAGCTCAAGTTTGTGTGAGAAAAACTAGATAGAGTTGCGGTGAAAACTCAAAAAATCTCTTTTGAAAAACACTCTTAAAAACCCTCCTTTTGATATGGAAGTTTTAGCCCAAAAACAAGTGAAGAAAAACCCTAAAAGAGATGGAAAAAATTGGCTCAAAAATCCTCTTCAAATCTTGTGTAAAACTAGCTAAAACAGCCTCCTTAAATAAAGTTCATAAATATAGCCGTTGGGGTCAAATCTGTAGGCCAGATGACTGTCGATCCACCGGCCGGTCGACCGGCCAACGATCATATTTATGAACGTTGGGGTTGCCAGTCAACCGCACCCAGGTTTTGACCTGTCAGTCGACCGAGGTAAGATCCAGAGAGCAAAACTCTTTGGCTGGTCGACCGCCCGGTCGACTGGGGCCAGATCCAGAGAGTGATCTCTCTGGATCGGTCGACCGCCCGGTCGACTGGCCCTCAAGCCAAGGCCCGCGCACGTTTCTGTGCACATTGATCGACCGCCTGGTCAGACGACTTCTGGCTCGGTCGACCGCCAGAAGGCCAGGTTAGGAATTTTGGGGATCAAATCTTGGTCTTGTAAACTCCTATAAAATCCCATAAAATCACATAAAATCTAAAAAAATAAGTTCATTTAAATATTTGAATTACAAATATCTATGATCAAAAATCAACACATATTACAAACTTTTTGAACCATTTTTGTGATATAGAAATTTTGCCTTAAACAAAAATCCGTAATTTTTTAAAACAATCTTTAATTTGAAAAACGATTTTTCAGAACTTCTTCAAATACAAAAACAAGATATTTTAAACACTTTTGAAGCTTAGTGTGTATGGATATGATCCAATATACATATAAGATGAAATATCTATGCTTTTGACAATAAGCTCTAAAATAAGTTTTGAAAATATAAAACTTAAACACATGATATAGAAACATCAAATAAGTTTTTCTAAACATTTGAACTAACAGTGTGTATGGATGAAATCCAAAACACATATAAACTTGTTTTAATGAAATCTAAATATGAAACATAAGGATGTATACTTTGAAGCTCACAACCAAAATGGTATTTTCTAAAACTAAAACTATTTTATCAAACACATATAATTTTTTTTTTTTTGTGTGTATGTGTATGAGCTTGAGCAATCCACAACTAATCTATCCTTTACATCTTGTCTAAAACAAAATCTCAACGCTTACAAAACTAGATTTAAGTCTTCACGAAAATCTTCTTCTCCTTCTTGACTTGGTCCAAACCTTGATCCAATGAGCTAGACTCCTCTTGAGTACATGATGCGATCTTGATGCACGAGCTCTTGAATCAACACGTGCTAGCTTCAAAACTTGACTTCGAATCTTTTGTTGAAGCTAAACACCACTAAGATCTTGATCAAATATCTAAAACTATATGAACACAAGATCATTAGAACTATAACTACATGAGTTAGTCATCATCAAAACTAGAGTGATGGGCTTTTGGGCCAACATCGCCCTCCCACCCTCCCTTTCCTTCTCCTCTACCTCCCTCGTTCGGTTCCCACCGCTTCATGGTACATTAGTCAAAATTGAGCGAAATGATATTTTCTCCCGTGATTCCTTCACAAAGCTTGTCCGTCCGTCTGTTCGTCTTCACCAGCGCGAGAGAGAGAAGCCAGCAGACATGTCCACTGCCCAATCGCAATTGCCTCCACCCCCTCCTTTCTCCCTCTTCTTCTGCCCTCCTCCCCTACCCTCTCCTTCTTCTCCCCTCTTTCTTCTCCCTTCTCCACCTTCTTCTTTTTTCTTCATCCTCTTCCTCCTCCTCAGGCAAAGCCATCACCCTTCCTTTCGCCACCGCCGGCCTCCCTTGAGTTCGGTTTCCACCGCCCCAAGCGATATTCTAGTTTATCAAAATCGACCGAAGGGAGATTTTCCTTACTCCTTTACAAATTTTGTCTGTCCGTCCGTCCCCACTTTCTCCCTCTCCACTTCTCCCGCTCCCTGCCCCTCTTCTTGGCTCTCCACCTCTTAACCTCTCCCCACTTTGCCTCCCTTCTTCCTCTCTCCCCTCGCTCCCCTCCCACTCTTTCTACCTCTCCTTACGCCACCCCCCCCCCCCCCCCCACGCCTCTCCTCTCCCACCCCTTGTCGTCATCGGTCGGTGGTATACTAGTTTACTTCTTTGATTACAAGGTGACATGAATGGAGCAGTGAGCAATACAACAGGATTTTTGATTCTTAGAAGTCACATTTTTAGAGGCAATCATCTAGGGGTGAGCATCGGTCGGTTCGGTTCGGTTTTGCTAATTTTTGCAAAACCGAACCGAACCGATTAGACTTAGTAACCGAACCGAACCGAATCGACTCAGTTCGGTTCGGTTTTTCGGTTTTTTCGGTTAGGTCAATATATTTCCATCATTTCTTACATTTTTTAATCACCATTATATTATCATCTTTAATATTATAATTTCAAATATCCATTACCTAAATTAGAAATAAGAAAAAGATTCTAAGATTATGTGAATTGAAAATTTCATATTCTAAAACTTTTACACTGTATTTGAGCTCTTATATCTAACTCATATAATTATTACTAACTTTTAATGATAAGAATGAAAAAAAGAACTATATTAATATAAATATTATTCTCAATTGTGATGGTGAACTTAATATTGCTTTCACATATTCAACATAAAAAGATGGTATTACTAAAACTAATGAGATAAGCTTCCACCACTTTTATTATGAACTATATGATTCACTAAATAGAATTTGAGTAGGGTAATATAGGGTGAGAAATTCGGTTCGGTTCGGTCGATTCGGGTTTGGAACACAAAACCGAAACCCAACCGAATTAGAGCGGTTCGGTTTGGTTCGGGTTCGGGTTTCGATTTTTGGTCGGTTATTTCGGTTATAACCGAACTCTGCTCACCCCTACAATCATCTCTCATTCTAAGCTGATCGGATCCGATCCATTTAAGATGGGTCCACACGAGACCATTAATTAGACCCATTTTCTGTTGGTGGGACCCATGTGTCAGTCAACTGCAGTGGACCCGAAACTAAAAATATTGCCTTTTGGGCTATTTCAACAGTTAGCCCCAAATTTGTCTCGGCACTCGAGTCGGCAAAAATCCCCAAATTCCCTTCGCACGCAGCCCGGCCCCTCAAAATTCTCAAGAATTCTAGGTTTATTTATCTCACAGAGACGAGCGGAGACCGAGATTCAAATCAGAGCTGAAGCTGAGACTTGATTCGAATCCAACTTCGCCATTGCTCAACTATCCTCAGTCCGATCTCTGCTTGATTGATCGCCGGAAAAGCTAGCGCGATCCTCTTCTCTTCGACGGTGAGTCTCCCTCTCTTTCTGTCTCTTTGTTCCCTCAATTCCAGCTATCTGGGTCTACTTTGAGCTTAAATTCGAGAGAATGGATGTTAGCTAACTATGGGAGGATATACAAATGACTACTTCGCTATCGCCTTGCTTAGAGTTTCTTTCAAATCACAAATGTGTCATTTGAATTAAATGAATTTCAATGTCTTTCACAGCCTAATGTTGTAATTAAACATTCTTAATTTGGGTTTAAGGTCTGGCATTGGCTAAATGATCTCTTGGGTGCCCAACAATGTGCAAAAACTTAATTTTTAGAGTTTTTTCAAGTATCTTCCTTTCCTTCCTTCCTTCTTTTTTGCTACTTCTTCCTGTCTTTCAGTTGTTGTGCGATACAATAAGCTAAGGTTTGTTGGATCAATGTTAACTAACTGAGAGCAAATACAAATAATGATATTTTTGTGCTTTTCTTAGAGTTCCTTCAAATTACAGATACGTCACTTAAATTGAATTGAGTTTCATCAAATTTTTATCTCTGGGCAGGTGCTGCTGTTTTCTGTTGTTTATTATAAAGTTAGAGAACTTCAAACTTGATGTGCTTCTGAGCTGCAGTAGCTTTTGGCATATCTCATGTGGCTATATGATATTGGTGGCCTTAGGAACATAAAGATATCGAGGAATTTAAAAGAAGAATGGCAGCTAGTAGCAAATTTGACCTGTCCTCTAGCAGCTCTGATGGGCCGGCAGCCCATCCAAGTGGACAGCGTGTAGCCGCCTCACTCGAGAGGCCCGGAAGCTTCCGCGAGGCTGCGGAGAATCGAACAGTATCCTCGCTTCCAAGCAGCACATCCAGGGCTGGTTCCATGTCATCTCAAGGCGATGCAGTCAGTTTGCTGCAGACTCTTGTTTCTGATATGAAACCAGTGGTTGCATTTGATCAGAAGCTCCCCCGACCTGGAGAACTAAGAAGATCAATCAACTCCATTCTGGGCATCTCTCAAGAAGACTCTTTGCCCGCTACATTTACTATGAGGCCTCTACCTTCTTCCTCTATGGAGGAGATCAGACGCTTGAAAAATAATGTTCAAGAGAGTTATGCCAAGGCAAGGTATATATTGTTATCTACCCTATCAGAAATGCAATTAAGAAAAAAATATTGCAGAGACGACTGTTTATGGGAAGGATCTTTAAGTTCTTTTCCCCTTATTTAAAGTATATTGTCACTCCACATAACAATTATTTAACTATATTTTCTTATATTTCTTTAACAAGTTTCAATGAAACCACATGACTTCATTGCTAAATTCACGTACTTCCCTTCTCATTTTGTCAAGTCATTAATAAACCCCTCTAATATTATATACTTGTATCACATCCACTCCTTCTGTCAACTTGGAGTATCATGCAAACATAATTGACATATGATTAAAATGCCCTTACTTATAAAGTAAAAAAAATTAGATTACTTGAATACTATAAACTTCTGTTAACTTAAAGTTTAGATTTCATTAACAATAATCTAAAATTTATAATATTGTATTAACTAAAATGGATATCAGCCCAAAATGGTTTTCTACCTTCATCTCCTTCATTTTCTCAAACATAAAGTCCATAGTACAAAATCCGTCTACTTCACCTCTTTGTCTTTCCAACTCTCACCAAAATCCAAAACCATTTAGCCAGAGTTCCAAAATCCCGAGCACCAAACTCTCTTCTTCATCTTCTCCTCCTCCTATTTCTCCTAAAAAATTCCAATCCAGAACATCAAACCCTAAACCAAAGAAGAAACAAGGAAATAAAAAAAGAAAGGAAAAAAGAAACTAAATTCTAATAAAACCTCAATGCCTGGCCCTTTCCCTTCTCTGTCTCAATCTAACCATATTTGTTTGATACACCATTGTCAATGTGGGTGGAATATTGGGAGAACAAATTCAATTAATTAGTTAGTAAATCAAGTAAGGGTTTGTGTTGGGTTGGCACAACATAAATAATAGATTCAGATGAAAAAATAGGTACAGAAAAAATGCAGGGTTAATTCGATTAAGAGGTTGATGTAATACGGGAGGATTACAATCACCTTAAAATCAAAGAAATAGGAAATTAGGATTTTGATAAGAAAATAAATAAAAGAAATTAGGGTTTAAGGAATATAGATAAGAACCTGATAGAGTTTTGGGCTTCACACCCCTTGTACCACGGACTTCACACCCCTTACGCCACGAGCTTCACACCCCAATCTCAAAGAACTAGAGAGCTCCAGAAACTTTAACTGAATTTTTTTATTTAATCATTGTTTGCGAATAAGAGAAGTCTATAGCCTATTTATAGGCTTTACAAAAGTCCGGTTCTCGGCTATAACCGATGTGGTACTAAAAACATAATAAAAAACCACCCGCTAAACTTTAAATAAACTAAGGCATAAAATACTGGTGTGATGTCCTCATCATTTCCCTCGGAGTGGGAGAAACTTGACCCTGTTGAGTGAGGGTTCCCCTCACAAAGCACCTCAATCGGGCAAAGGTGGTGGTCGTGGCAGCAGCACTGGTACATCACGTTAAGACTATGGCGGTGGAGGTGAAACTGATCTCCATGATGGGTCGGTTGTAAAAGATTGTAGCTCAATCAAGGCACATATAGTAGACAGAGGCGCATCATCCTTGCTAAAGACAGAGTTGATATCAGGATCTTATAGGATGTCCACTCGTCAGTCAAGAGAGTAAGCTTCCTTAGAATTCTAGGAAAACCTGTGCGCCAAGCGTGACTTCCTCACAACTCAGGGTAACTCGTAAGAATCACCTTATTGTCAACTGCAAATTTCTGCAACATACTATATGAATATACAAAAAATTTGTAGTTTTCATTACAATTTGCAACTATCTAATGATATCATCATCATGTGCAACAGGCAAATGCAATGCAGTAGGAACCCCTAGGCATAACTCCTAACGATGAGAAAAATAGATATATGGGATGCTTAGGATGACACACATCAAACCTCTCTAAAGGTGGTATACTGGATTTAGGTATAAACTTTAAGCAACCAGTAAAAGAAAAAACATTAGAAATCATCTGCTGAATCATAATAAGGAACTCAGACGACACTAGAAGATAACGCAGCAGGAACGACCATAAACTCATAATCAGCACAAGGAAACTCGAATGATTTACTAAGCACTGCGGGTATATTAGACTCAACTATCTCATCCGCGCCATTACTGGTACTATCAGAAGACATGTGGACATCATCAACAATTGGTGTACCGAAATGAACTAGTTTATCCTCGACAATGCTAGTAATCTTAGGAAGAATGTTGACATCCTCAACAACTTTCGAATCATCAACATTATCACTAGGCACAATTCTAACATGTTGACTCTCTGAGGGGCACTGATAATCATGTCTATATCCCTCACACTTAGAATACCGGACATTGACATTGATTAACCTTTTGAAAGTTAAGTCTATCTTTAAGATAACATCAAAAGCCTCTTTAACAGTGTCAAAATCATAGGAGTCATTGTTCATAACACGTCTTATTTTAGACTTTAAACCCGAAACAAACCTAGTTATAGTCTGAAAACGGTGCTCTCTCATGTCACAACGATGGGTGAAGTCCTCAAATATGGCTATGAAATCCTGAACGGATATATGAGCCTGTCGTAGGTTGTGTAGCTGGTCTAAGAGGTGGTGACTAGTCATGGTGGCTACACATGCAAAGTCAAGCAAACAAGTATATGTAATGCAAATTCTTAATTATATGTGTGCGCTAAAATGAGGCAAATAAAATTTTCAAAAAAGTTTCAAGTCCTAAATGTGGTAAATACAACCCTATGAGTGATGAGAATAACAAACAATGATGCAATCACTAGATAGAAGCAAATCACAAATATCACTAGCAAATTATTGCAGTTCACTAGCATTGCAAGTAATAAGCAATCGACAATTCAGATCAAGTTAGAGTACACTTGAGGGGGTGAATCGTTCATGCCTTAAGCAATAGTTCCTCTAAGAATCATCAGTGAAATTATCCACATTGGAGAGCTGAGATCACCCACAAAAGTCTAAGATAACGGTAATAAGGTGGGAGATGGCTGCTTCGAGAACGACACAAATCATGCCTAAAACAGGCTTGAACCACGCTATTAGTTTGTAGCTGGAACAATACTGGAATCGAACATGGGCTTGTGAAGGTCGAATCTGCTGTCTGATTGCTGCGAAATTCTTCTAGTATCTCTAGAACTTAGCTGCGGATCCAATGCTTCCGACGGAACTTGAATGAAACTCTGAACGGACGAGAAACTGCCTCTGGATTGCTGTGCATTGCTTCTGGACTGAGCTGGCTCAGTCGACTCAGTGAGTTGACTCGCTGAGTTGGCTCGGGTCTGAGTGCGAGCGGGCTGGGCCACTTCACAGGTTTGGTTCTAGTTGGGTTTGAGTTGATTCGACCCGATACCTTAACCCAACTTTTATAACTCTAAAACCCAACTCTTATAACACGATAACTCAACTCTGTGGAGGTGACGGTGACCTGGGAAGGAGAGGCGGCGGCGGGGAGCACACACTGACGAAAATCTCCGGCGAAGGCGGATGACTGTGATGATGAGGTCGATGAAGGGTGGGAGAGCCCCGATAAGGGCAACGGTGGAGTTAGAGGTCCTTGGCGAAGTCGGCGGAGGTCGGAGGAGGGGCGGAAGAGCTCCGGTGAGGTTGTAGATGGTGCTGAAACTCCGACGAGGTTGTTTTGGTGATAATGGAGGCGTGCGACTATGAATAAGTTAAAGACGAGGGGGAGGGTGCAGAGGAGGAGCCGCTGATGGCAAAATCTGAGCTCGACAATGGCGAGGGAAGACGATGATGCTCTAGAAATGTCGGTGAAGCTCTGATGAGGATGGCGAAGCTCCGACGAGGCTCTTGCGAGGACGACGAGGCTCTGGAAACGCCGGCGAAGCTCTGACGAGACTCTTGTGAGGACAACGAAGCTCGCTTTCGCGATTTGGTTGTGACGATGACTGAGATGCTTCGATGAGGGCATTGGTGGCAAAGGGGGCGGAGGAGATGGTGGCGGATCAACTTGGTGGAGACGAGATCTCAGTCGACGTGATCTCAGTCGGCGGATCTGAGGTCAGCGAGTAGAAGGTGGCAAAGTCGGCGGTGGAGTGGAAGATCTTGAGCTTGGTGGTGGCGGCGCGGTGGTGACGCGGGGAGTGTTGTCGATGGTGCGGGTGAGAGGGAGGTGGGTGATGGCGGAAGGTTTTTTTTTTAATGAACAGAGTAAGAAAGAAGATGAACATAAGTACTTTTGGGAATTTTTTGGATTTTCAGTCGAATGTTCAGTCGAATTTTGAAGTTTTTTTGGAATCTGATCTAGGGTTTCAGATTTTTTTGAAATGGATGTAAGAAAAATTGAAGGGGATTGGAACCATGCTCTGATACCAAACTGATGTAATACGGGAAGATTACAATCATCTTCAAATCAAAGAAATAAGAAACTAGGATTTTGATAAGAAAATAAATAAGAGAAATTAGGATTTAAGAAATAGAGATATAAACCGGATAGATTTTGAGCACCCTTTGCGCCACGGACTTTACACTCCTTACGCTGCGAGTTTCACACCCTAATCTCAAGAACTCGAGAGCTTAAGAAATTTTAACTGAAAATTTTCATTTAATCATTGTCTACCAATAAGAAGTTTGAGGCCTATTTATAGGCTTTACAAATGTCTGGTTCTCGGCTATAACCGATGTGGTACTAAAAACACATTAAACCCCCCATTAAACTCAAAATAAACTAAGGCATAAAATACTGGTGTGATGTCCTCATCAGAGGTACTATCACCCTTTGATGCTCAGAGAAGCTAATATGAATTTTGATTAATCTTTTTACCTAAATCCATAGAAAACTTTAGGATTGTGATGATAATGGGATCGTAAGAGTGAGTTTTTTCTTGGGATTAGGAATTGGAGATGGAGCGGGGATTAGCACCATTAGGGTTAAGATTAAGTTTAATAGATGAGAGAAGAAGGGAATGACACTTTATTACAAATTTAATGAAGAGAAGGTTTGATTTTCTTTTTAAGTTATAAAGGATTTCATTTAGGCTCAGGCTAAGAGATGGGAGGAAAGAAGATGTATATGCCGATGACCATGGAACAAGTATAAACCTATGTTTTCTTTGTACCAATTTATAAATTTGTTTAGTAGGTAAACCAATTAATATTATATCATACTGTGTTTACCCATTAACTTATTAATTTTAGCACAGGACAAAATGATAATTTCACGCTTTTGGTTAACGGTGTGTGCTTTCTTCATATGAAGCAAAAAACTTAAAGGGGGTTATGGATGTGCTTATGCAATGAGTGTGGTTATGTAACTTTACTGGCTTAACTCAGGCGGTGTAGCACCCCCCTGATATGTTGGAAGTTTGTGATGAGGACATGGCATCAGCGCGCCCGAAGAGGAGATTCGATCACGTGTATCAGCGCAGAAGGCGTCGAGCTGCATCTATTTGGATTTAGTTAGAGTCTGTATTTTCTTTTAGTATTATTCATCTTGTTTATTTTCAGTATTTTAGTACCACATCGGTTGTGTGGGAAAACTTCAGTTATTGTAAGCCTATTTAATTGGCTTTAATTGAAATAAATAAAGGAGGCGCTCTTGATTAATGAATTGTTGGATTTTCTCTTTGAAAATTTAATTATGAAATTGGAGTGTGAAAGCCATTTCAGATAGGATTTTGTGTGAAGCCAAATCTTAGTTATCCCTTATCCATGATCTATTTATCTTCAATTACAAATCCCAACCCATTTCAAGTTCCAATCCAGTTGCAACTTCAAATTCCCATCACAAATTCCAATGCCATCAACAAACTAAATCACCTGATCCACTCAACAGCTGCAACCACTGCACCATTCACGTCCACCAAAAGTTGCCGCCTCCTATTCTCTCTCGCAACCAGCGAGCCCCCATCCACCCGCCCTGCTGTGTCTCTCCTCCAATTAGGAGTCCTGCGCGCCAAAAGCCCCAAGTGTCCACCTGCTTCCCCTCTCTCTCTGCGCGCGTGCAGCCAAGGCTTCCCCATAGCCTGTCACCTTCCCACTTCTTGCGCGCCACAGACACACCTGCACCAGAGCTTCAGTCTAGCCACCTCTCTTTGTCGTGCGTCATCAACCAGGGAGTTGCTTTGCTCTCTGGTCGCCACCAGTCCACACCACCTGAACTGATCAAAGACCAGATCAGATCAGTCCAACAAAATAGCACCAACAGACTATCAAAGAAGAACAACAAGTCATTCAATACAAGATCCATCGTAGCCACAACAACGAGTGTCCGAGAACGAAGCTTCTCGGCAGGTAATTTCTATTTTAGTAAGTCAGAATATTTGTTGAGCTACACCGCTTATTTTATCTCTATAATATTATCATGAATTCTCTGTTGTCCACAAATATTGGTGAGCGTGTATGATTCTACATATCTTTATTATTATACTATTCTGATATTGCAAGTAGGATTCTTTCTGCGTAACTAAGTATTGCGAGTGGTTTATGACTGTTGGAATTATCCACATTGCGAGTATTATATTTTATCAAAATCCATCTTGCCATATAATTAGTTTTACGTTTATTCCTACCGAAAGATCGTCGTTCGTAGTGAGACGTCGTAAGTTTAGCTTTATCACTGATTTTGACATCATCAGCATCCTGTTTCACATCAGTTTGTCTTAAAAGTTTCTCTGTCATTTTGCATTGTTTTTTAGTTGCCGGCAGTTTTCCAACTACACATTCTAATTGCACATACCAACTGTTCACTTTGAGTTGAAATTCTCTTTTTTGTTTCATTTTTAAGATTATATGAGAAATAATTTTTCTTAAATACTTGATCTTATAGCGATCGTGCAAAAGCATTTGGTGAGGCTGCCTTGAAAATGGATAAATGCTACAACAATCTGTTAAGAAAACGTTCTCGCACTGACATTTCATCTAGTGGGCGGTCTAATGCTGCAGTTCCAGGAGGAAGTGCTCTGAAGACAGGATCTCAAAGCCATCTCACTGCAAGCAGTCTTGAGATCGGGCCTCAGAAATCTGAAGAAAGGGCAAAAAGTGGTGCGCCTAGCAGAAAAATTCGAACTTCTTTGTTGGATGTATGGGTTTGTAGTCTGAAAGCTTCATTTATCCCTTTGCTTTAAAGTAACTCTAGGGATAACCCCTACCTTATTTTGTTCTGATGATCTCGTACCTTTATTTTTGTATGTAGCACATGGTTTTTTTGTGCTAAGTTTTGATTTCGTACATATTTGTGTTTATGACTAATATTAGGATCGAGTAGAGTATTTTCATACGTTACCTAAATAGATGCAGTACCCTGGATGATCTAATTATGTTGCATGTCTGCCCAATGGCTAAAACATCTGTTGATATCATGCATCATTCGTTGTTCATTTAACTCACTACCTTGGCAAATCTGTTGGTTCAGCACCAATTAATACTATTTGAAGATGCTGTAAGCTTTTTAGTTATGAAACTATCTCCTGATATATTTAATTATGGATTGAGTTTGCATGATGGTGCTTACTTTTAATCTTTGTTACATATTTGCCCTTTGAAGTGTTTCCTTATAGCTCATGAAAAGTCTATTTATCTATTCGTAAATGCTATCATCTTTGATGATTGTGCTCTATGTTCGAGCTGTTGTTTTTTTGCAATTGACTAGAGCTCATATTTTATATTTCATGGCTAGATGGATGCACGCCCTAATAGCGTCGCTCGGTCATCGGGGCCTATGGATAGAGATGTATTTAAACTTGCTAATAGTGGTGCAACACCTTCAGAAGAAAAAAGTAGACCACTAGCAACTGTGGTGGATGCTTGGGAAAAATCAAAGATGAAGAAGAAACGGTCAGTCATAAAGTCAGATGCTTCTGGAAATGCAGTTTCGGCTAGACCACATGATGGCGATCGAGAATTGAAACGAGGAATGCAACAAAAGCTTATAACTGAGGCTAGACCAAGATTAAATAATGCCCGTGGCTTCAGGTGGGATATCTCATCACGCTCTCTGTTCGGTTCTTCTTTATTCTGTTTAAACCCCAACCAACAACCAACGCCCCCACCCCCAAAATACCCCCTATACACACAGTGATTCACTCCTAATGGTGGTGGTTATTTTACCCGTCCCTCTCCATAAGCAAAACTTACTGTTTCCTGGGCACTATTTGACTGGATGCAGCTTATGCCGCGTTTCATATGTCATTCATAATCAGATTCGTCTTTAGGAAGGGGAAACTATCACTGTACTTAATAACTGAGATATCTACCTGCTTCATTAGTTTACACGACACTAATAACATGGTGCTGGTATTGTTTATTTATGAATCTCTTTATATGACGGCTAAAATTCCACTACTTCTTTCCCCAGATTTCTCTAGCAATATGTGGTATCGAGTCTTCCATATGTTCATGAAAAATAAGAATTTATCCTTCTATTTTTAGCTTCTCTTTGAAGATTATTTTGAAGAGCAAATTTTTCTACATCCTATGGAAGGTTAAAGGTAGATGTACATTTTCATATTCTGTGATGTGACACACTGTGACAACATCTATCTCATCATATTTAGGCATTCAGAAATAATGTATTTGTGGATTAGATGAGCAATAAGAGGACTAGTAATGTGATACGTGTATGCATGTATGGAAGTCAACAATAAAACACTCAATCACGCTTCTTGACATGAAACGATCATTGGTAGGAAAGGATTAAGTAAACTAATAATGCAGATGTATGTAAAATAACATGCGTAGATTAATCTAATTTCAATCGTACATCAATTAAAGATAATAATTTATGTAGGCAAAAGTTTACGATCAAGATTAAAACTACTGAATTTAAAGTCAAGCACATACGCTTAATTTCACATTTGTGGACAACAGTTAAATCGATAAAATATTACAGATTAATTATCAGACTCGAAATAACCGATATGAGTTAGAAATGTATCTATTGAGTATCACGTCGACCTCAGTGTCCTGTGATGACTGTAGATGTGTAGTACTCTTCACGAACTTAACGCTTCAAACCGTTTGTAATTTGGATTCCGAATGAACAAGATACGGCTTGAAAATGAACTTTGGACACTCAGCGAGTCTGTTTTACTGTAGTAGATCCGATATTGTAGCAGTACTGTAGCGACACTTTAGTAGTACTGAATCAGTACTGCAGCCGAGTTTTTTTCTTTTCTAGGGCTTTGTGAAATAGATTGGATTTGGAATTGTAAGAAATCTGTGAAAAGGAGGATTTTGAAGAGGAGAAAGAGATGAGGCAAGGGTAGGCAAGTTAGGATTTCACACCGCTAATTTAGGGTTTCTCTAAGGCTTCACACAGAGAGAGGTTCGGGAGAGATCACAACTCACACAAATTTGAGAAAATTTTCATAATCTTTAAATATAAAATTGTTTGATACAAGGCCTTGTATAGGCTTCTACAAAATTTAGATACAACTCAAACTCCTATTCAAAATAGAATTACAACTCCAAAATAAAGAAACTAAACTCCTAATAAAAATACAACTCCAAAATCAGGAAACTCAAAATAAAGGAACTAAACTGCATAGAGTTCTACTATTGGAAAACTGAAACGAGGTTACGAGACGTCTTCTCTACTGGCGAAACACGTGTCATACACGTGGCATGATGTCCGCATCATTCTTCTCGTGTTGGAGAGAACTCGACTCTGTCGAGTTAGAAGTGAAAGTGCTTTCATACTGGTTCAAAATTTCATGATCAATCTTTGGCAGTTTACTTCGGTCTAGCCATGTATCATCAATTGGTACTTTTTTTGTCTGACAAATCAAATATTTTTGAATCCCACCATCTTGGATGGTGATACTTTTATATCTAAGAATTTGTCAACTTGACATGCTGTATAGGATAAAATATCTGATAGTGGTGAAAGTAGGAGCTCTCGAGAATAGGCTCAATTAACAAGTGAGTTAACATAAAGATTTTTATAATCTACTAAACAGTCAATATTGAAAGTAGAACTGTTGTCAAAATCTATAGGAACATCTATAACATAAATATTATCATTCATTTTCATCAATATTTGAAATGTATCATAACTATAAGCATGCATCTTTTGGATAACATTACCAACATTAAAAGTATTTAATTTATTCTTATCATCAACTTGTATCCCATGGTTGACGTTGTTTTGTGCAATTTTATTACTAATTTCATAGTGTGGTGTATGCACATGTGATGCAAAAGATGATGTAAGTAGTGATGCATACTTAATGACTTTACACTGATTGGCTATGGGGTAAGGTCTGTGGAGAATTTCGATTTAGTACCTAACATATGCCATAGGGGAAAATGGGATGGTGTCAGCAATAAGGAGGAAGGAGTTGATGATCAAAACAGATAATGACAGTAGGGATCGGTAGTAGAGGAGGCAGAGAAGGTGGTGCTGGCAGTAGAGTCGAGGAAGGGAGAGGATGGGTGATAGTAAACTCCTTAATCACATGAGTGACTTTCGGAGAAATAATATTATCAGGCTTAGGTGCTTTAATGAGAACTCTGTCATTGATGACAATCTTAAATGGGTTTAGACAGTTGGCAACAACATGCACATAACCTTGACATTTGTAACACTTAGTTGTGGGATTAATCTAGGAAAAATCTTTTTTAGTGTTCTTGCTCTTATTGTTATCAGACTTTTCTTTGACTTCTCTAACTGTAGGGATCACATAAGGAACATTACTTTTCGAGCTTTGGTTTGAAGAATTCATGATTTGGAGTAGATTATCAATTTTAATCAATATGATCAAGTGTTGGTTGGAGCTCCATGATTTGGTTTGAGAGTGAATTTGGCTGGTAGTGATGAAAGTGTATTAGACCTATGAGGTTGAACAAATAGGGGGAAGTCAAAACTTATAGAAATATGGTGACACATACTTACCTTTTAGTTCATCTTTCATTCTACTTCATGTATCAATTAGTTTTTGACCGCAGGCTGCTCACATGATTTCTAAGTTGGTTCAGTAGTGAACTAGTCTGGCTAATTTTTTTCGTTACAAACTTAACTTTCGTAGGCTGAGTGAGTGAGATTGTACTATGTGAAGTACTTATCAAGTCGTTGTATCCAATTTAGGAAAAGTTGAGGGTCTAAGCGTCCATCAAAGGTAGCTACATCCAACTTAATGCTTCTACGGTGCTCATTATGATTATGTGCATTGTGTTGGGTGTTTTGCTTGGCATTTGGTTGCAATGGAGTTTCCTCAGTCTTGGGTGGTTCATGTGCAGTCTTTAACTTGACTAGTCTCTCATCAGTTCGGTTTGAGGTCCGAGTCAGAGTGTCAAGCTTATCTTGTTTGTCATTGAGTATACTATAGGGATCTATAGGAGTCTAGTGTATGATTCACTAGTCTCTCATAATAAGAATCAGTTATCACTGCGGGTGGGCATGCACAATGAGATTCTAACTAAACATGGGAATATGCAATTTTAGACTAGATGATTTTCTTTTGGGTTTTGAAAATTTTTGTTTGGTTTAAAAAAATTTATTTTCTAAAATTGTCAGGTCGTTCAAACCCTAATTTTACCAGTCTAGCTAACCAGCTCGGCGTAACTTAGGTGGGAGATTTTTCGCACTTGGCGTTCCTTAATTATACAATCATATTGAGTATCCTTGGTTATAACCAATTGTACGAAATTTCTGGAAAGGATTACCTTTCAATATATCCTAATATTTATTTTGTTTTTTATAAAAATTTAAACTAAATGTGATAAAACAAATAAACGTGAACTAATTATGCAAATCTTACCTGATCGTGCTGCCAAGGTGTGTGAAATGTGCATGCGTATACGAAAATCAGCAATAAAACACCCAATCATGTTTCCGAACATGAAATGATCGTTGGTAGGAAATAATTAAAAACTAATAATGCAGATGAATGTAAAATAACATGCATACATTAATCCAATTTTAATCGTAAATCAATTAAAGATAATAATTTATGCAGATAGAAGATTTTACGATCAAAATTAAAGTTACTGAATTCAAAGGCAAGCAGAAACGCCCAATTTCACATTTGTGGTCAACAATTAAATCGATAAAATATTAGAGATTAATTATCAGACTTGAAATAGCTGATATGAGTTAAAAATGTACCTACTGAGGATCACGTCGACCTCAGTGTCCTGTGATGACTGTAGCTGTGTATCTTCTTCACGAACTCAACGTTTCAAATCGTTCGTGATTTGGATTCCGAATGAGAGAGATACAGTTTGAAAATGAACTTTGAACACTTAACGAGTCTGTTTTTACTGTAGCGGATTCGACACTGTAGCAATATTGTAGTGATATTGTAGTAATACTATAGCGGTATGTTGCAAGTTACTATAGTTTCCCCCCCCTTCTTCTAGGGTTTTGTGAAATAGATTAGAATAATGATTGTAAGAAATTTGTGAAAAGGAAAAAAAAACTAGGATTTTGAAGAAGCGAAAGATGGAGCAAGGGATAAGCTAGTTAGGGCTTCACACTACTAATTTAGGTTTATTTAGGGCTTCACACACAAATAGAGAAATTTGAGAGAGATCACAACTCACACAAATTTTGAGAAAATTTTATTATCTTCATTATATAAAATTATTTGATACAAGGCCTTATATATGCTTTTTACAACATTTGAATACAACTCAAACTCCTAATCAAAATAGAATTACAATTTCAAAATAAAGAAACTCAAAATAAAAAAAACTAAAATACATAGAGTTCTATTACTGGGAAACTAGAACGAGATGTCTTCTTTACCGGTGAAACACGTGCCATACGTGGCTTGCATCATTAGAATAACTGTTTTCTTTTACAACAGATCCCCAGTGCTGTAGAAAAGCTGTTGTTACCCATCCATTGGGTATTGCTTGTCACCAAGTTATGTTTGGGAGATCCTACTATGGACTTAATTGTTTTCCTGCAGCTGGTTTATTGCCATCATGTTCTGCCATCTTTATCTGGTCATGCATTCAAACATATGTTTAGGGGAGCTCATGATGGATGGTGTTTGGATGATCCCCATTGTTTATTGCCCGCTTTTTCTCCCATCCCATCAGCCCCTAACAAAACGAAGAACATTCTTTCCTTAAGGTTATCCCTGTCTATTTTTTCATTCTCTTACCCCATTTGTTATCTATGCACAAACTGTTCTTTCTTATTAAATTAAGAGTAAATAGATAAAAAGAAAGAAGAAATAGATAGGGATGGACTTAGGCAGACATTGTTCTGTATGCATGTGTATGGGGGCACGCGTGTATAAACGAACTTTGTTCTTTCTTATTAAAAAAAAAATGCGGAAATGGATAGAGATTAATGATCTTTATACTGTCTCATGAAAAATGAAAGTGAGGAAGAGATATCAATAAACCTGTAGTCGTATAACAACCTTTGTTGTATAAAGGTATGAGGAAACAGATAGGGATAAACCTTTAGCTGTAGAGTAAGAGCTGGATGGATGTTGACATTCTTAAAAAATAGTTTCTCCTCTTTGTAAACCAAGTTATTTATTTGGATGTGGATGCTCACTGATCAGCTAGATCTGCACTTTCTTGTCTAGCTTGACCAATCACATATAGGATATTGGGTTTTCTATGTTCCTCTGAGGATCATAATTTGCAGGTCTGGACCTGCAAGTGGAATCACTGGAGATGGGAAACTAGATTCAGCTTCTCAACCAAATGGCAATGCTGTCCATCCCTTCACTAGGAATGACCAAGAGAGTGGTTACCTTCCTAATGATAGAAGAGAACGTCATGTTGGTTCTGACAAGGAAGGTTTTACCATGAGAGCTGCTAGCAAGTAAGAAATCTTCTATGGAATTAAAATGTCGTGACAAATCTATTGAATGTAGGCACAAATTTATTTCTTGTCTCGAGATGATACATTTTCCATTTGTTCTCTTTTTGAAGTTTTTCCCCTTTTCCTATTCCTTATATCTTTTCAACTTTATATTTATTTGAAAATTATTTTTAAAAATTATTTTTATTCTTTCATGAAATTTCAGGCCTAATGGCCGAGAAGAAAATTATGCTGCCAGCCCTACTTCAATGGTGAAGATGAATACATCTGTTCGGGGACCACGATCAAATTCAGGATCTCTGTCCAAGACAACTTCTCCAAACATGAACCATACCCTGGGAAATTCCGATGATTGGGAGCATTCAAACTCTACGAACAAGATCAATGGTGTTGTTGGGGCTGTCAATCGCAAACGTTCAACAGCTGCACGATCGTCATCACCTCCTGTAGCACACTGGGGTGGACAGAGGCTTCAAAAAATGACACGTGTTGCAAGAAGATCAAATTTACCTCCCGTTGGTTCAAGTTGTGAAGATTTTCCAGCATCAGATATGCAGGATACAGTGGTAGGCAATGATGATGGGTTAGGATTCACAAGGCGCCCGTCTGCTAATACTTCTCAGCAAACAAAATCAAGAAGCGATCAGGTACTGTCTTCTGAATTATCAGAAAGCGAGGACTCTGGAGTTGTTGATAACAAGTCAAAGGACAAGAGCAAGAAATCCAGTGAGCTGGAGGAAAAGGCTGGTTTGTCCATTCAGAAGGTGGCAACCCTGGTTCTACCTTCAAGGAAGACTAAATTTGTTGCCGAGGAAGATCACAAAGATGGTGCTCAGAGGCATGGGAAGATCAGTAGAGATGGTACTCCTGCAAGGTCCAGCATGCCTGCGTCAAATGAGAAGCTTGATGGTGTTCCGACTGCTAAACAAATGAGAAGTGCAAGAATTAATTACGAGAAGATTGAATGGTTATTTTTTTCTGCCTTTAGAAATGTGGACATGCTAAAATAAAATCATTTTAAAATTAATTATTGCTGAAATTGTGTGCCATATTTCAAGTTTATTGGGCTTACTTTATCTTTTCTTGTCCCTCAGTAAATCAGGCCGCCCTCCCACAAAGAAGTGGTCAGAGCGCAAGGGGCAAACACGTCCAAAACATTCAGCAACTGGCGCGCAGTTAGAGTTTGCTGGTAATTTTTGTATTTGTTATGGATTGGGTTGTGGGTGTATAATATCTTGCCCTTCAATGTTGAATGCTTTATTTATTTATCAGTATTTATCGCCAGTATTTCCCTTTTCAGGAGAATCTGATGACGACCATGAGGAGCTTTTAGCTGCTGCAAATGCTGCCTTGAATACAAGTACTATGCTTGCACATGTTATTCTTCCTTTAGATCATTATTTTGCTTCTGAGAGAGAAATAAAGGATGCAATGGTTTTTTCCTAGCAGGGAAAGGCTTAAGTGAATTCTGGGAGCTAAATGAGGAAATTTTTGGTTTTCTATCTGCAGAAGACCAAGAATTCTTGAACCAGCAGGTAAAATAAAGATCTTTTCCCCCCAACTCTTTTATTTATGCTATTTAGTTTGTGACATCTCAAAATTAAAGCACACTAACATGTCAAAAATTATGTTTCCCACCAGATCCGCCTTTCAGATGACGCAGCTGCTAGTGTTTGCAGTTTTGGATATGGTCAGAGCCTGAAGGTACTGTCTTTTCACTTTTTGTATCAGCGTTTCTTTTCTACTATTGGTTTCTATGAGTTCTCTTAACGTCCTATGTAGTATGTACTAATATTTGTTGAACTCGTCCTCCCATTATATTTGTTGGTCCTATTGAATTCTTGTATTATTTATTATTTATAATGAATTTTATTGTCTCTCTTATATGAATTGTGTTGTAGATTACCAGCAGTTGAGTTGTAAATATCGTCCACAATATTTTTCACAACCAATGATTTTTTCCTAGTCTGCTAATGTGGAGGTTTCAGTTCTTAATTACAACATTTGATTGACTAATTGACCTAATTTCTTTGCTGGCAGGGTGACCTTGAACATAGTTCTGTTCCGTCGACTCCAACCCTTTCCAGCAAAGATGGGTATGTCGGAAGCCCAAATGGAACTATAAGCTTGAATGAGTGTCTGAGGGTTATTGAGCCTGCTAACCAATCAAAGCATGCTGAACCTTTCCTAGAAGATTTAGTGCTAGGAAATGGGTCTCAAATTGGAGTTTCAATTTGTCAAGCACTTCTTTCAGCTATCATCGAGGAAGAAGAGATTGAAAATTTTAACCACAAATACAATGAGGAAGACCGCTTTTATGGAAATGCATATGGACTGTATCTTGATGTTGATGCAGAGTTGAAATCAAAGAGTTTGGATCTCCAGTCTTTTGGGACCTTCCAAGCTGCAGACAGGGCTGCTCTTTACTCTTACAAGGCTAATACTGGTTGGGGATACCATGATGAACTGACACAGGACATGGGGAGTAATGGTCTCCTAGATGAATTAGTACCTAACCTGTCAGTCCCTTCTGGCCCAGCATGCACTGAATTTCAGTATAACCAGATGTGCATTAGCGATAGGATTCTTCTGGAGCTGGGTGAAATTGGAGTTTACCCAGAGCCCGTGGTAAGTATAACCTGAAAAAAACTTCTCTAGACTAGTTGTCTTTCAGAAATATTTCTATCTTAGCTGGAATAATTCTTTTTCTTCTTCCAAGTTTAATGCTTAGTGCTTTAGGCTATAATCAACTGGACTGCACAGTCCTTCCACAAATTTATTACTGTTATCATAGTAGTTTCTGTTAGGGACTTGGAATATTATAACATAGGTAGCACGATATATGCCGTGGATCATAATACTTCTTAGATATTCATTTGAAGGCATTTTATGGTATCAACATGAGTTTCCTTTTATTTGTTGAAAGTATTTCCAGAATTATGCTCCACTTATTGTCCTTTGTTTGATGATACCAGCCTAGGCTACTCTTCAGTTCTCTCTAATTTTTATTCTCCTAAAATTTCAAAGCTTTCTTTACTACATTTTTTTGGCTCTATTCTTCTTTTTCTCACGCAAACATATTGTTTCCTTTCAGAAACTTATTTCCATTATCTTAAATTCTCTGCCACCTAAGAAGTATGGCATGGGCATGGGACACCAACATGAAACAAGCATGTGATACAACAATGCCTCGATAAGTAGGACATAAGGACCTGCTGACACACACACACACACACGTATATATGCATGCACAAAAAAAGTTAGACTTGGGCGGTCCTTTATCCTTCCTATTCAAACTCAGTATTATGAATCACAAATTGGAAATCCACTCCATTCAAGTTGATCTACGTCATTAGGATTGCTCAAAAACAAAACTTAAGTGTTTTAAATGTTTTTAAGTGGGCACAAAATGGACAATCCAAATAGTTAGTTGGTCAGTTTACCAGTGTAGAATATTTGAAACCTAACAAAAATTGGTTTGCAAGGATTTTAAGTGTTTAGATCATTATCAAATAGTTGGATCAAGAATTTGAATGCCCAAAGTCATAGATCTAAGCAACATGCAACTTTAGGCCGTTCTTTGTGCCGTGTAGATGCATGAGAAAAAACTTCAAAGCATTTCATTTTTTTTGTTTTTAGTCACGTTAAATGACTTAGATCAACTTCAATTCCCAAGTTTCCTTTTTTTGCCCCTTACAAAATTAATAAGTTGGCCTTTTTGAAGCATTGCCGTGATTGAGTCTGTCTCAGTGATTATCATGGACATAAACTGAATAAATTTTGTTTGATTGAACTCACCGAGAATATGAAAAGACTTCTTATTTTCTGTGGTGGTTTAAGATTAGTCAAGGCTCCCTGCTATTTCTATACTAGATAACTGCTTTTAGATAACTGCTTCTGTAGGAATTAGTGTTTAGTTCTACATCACCTTTTGAAGAAATGGAATTTATAAATTTGGACATTTTGTTCTCTCCTTTCAGCCTTACTTAGCGCAAAGTGAAGATGAAAATATTAGTGAGGGCATTAATAGATTGACAGCAAAGCTTCATGAACAGGTATCATTATTTGCTATTGTTCACATTTTTTATCTGGCCCTGTATATTTTTTCTTCCCTTTCATTTCTGCTCTATAGAAATTCTGACCAAATTCAGCCATATACTGTATGGGTCATGGTCTGATGGAATTCAGTATGCATTCTTATCATTGTTTTGGTACATAATGGAGTAACAATATATTCTATGCGTGCCATCTTCCTAGTCATACTTGTATGGATATTAGAGGCGATGGTACGACTGTGATTCAAATGTTGGTTGTTAAGAGTTATTTTAAGTGTAAAAGATATCATTATTTTACTAATTGCTATATTATTTTTGACTAATAGAATAAGATCATATAATAAAAAAAGAGAGGTAACTCGAGGTTTACCTAACTCAGAAGACAAACATTTCGAGGCAAAGGAATCTCTACGGAGACATTAATTATACCAAGCCTTTTTGACCAGAGGGAGGGCAAAGATGGGCAGCCCTACTTGAAGTCCCTTTCAACAGGAGAAGACAACTAAACCAGTACTTCCATCAAAGTGTTTCTTGACGATTAACTTGGGAGGAGGCTTCGAATTGAGTCTAGGGTTGGTAGAAGCATGTCTATGACCTATATGTCCCAATTGTGGTTCCTTCGACTTCATGCTAATTATCTGTGCACTATTAGACTTCTTTCACTATTACATGTGTGGTTTAATTCCAAAGTCCCAGTATTAAAAAATCCAAGTTTGAGTTACGTATACCTGAGCGAAAAATTCAGTGATATGATTTTGTGAGACGTGACATACATCCATGAATACTAGAAGCCTGATAACACAATTTTTGGCAGTAGTGGATTATTGATGCATATTTATTAAGGAATACGAAAAAACAATGTTGCTGTGACACAACAGTTTTGGTAGGTTTCATTTGTCAAAGTTCTATCTGATGTTGGAATCAACAAAGGCATTTTGTCTGTGTAGAGGCATGGTTTGAAGTTTTCGTTTAGTTTTATACATGCCTTGGGTTGTGTTATGACTTAGGACGTGTTTCGTACCACTAGCAAAATTGTGAGTGGCAAATTTTTTTGCGCTTTTTCCAATTTCCCTTTTTTGGTCACCTTTGCAATTTGCAAAGGCAACTTGCAAAATATTTTGCGAATTAAGTGGGCCTCACACTTAGCATTTCCCACTTGCAAAAGCACCCCGGCCAGCCCTCTTTCTCATAACAGTTTTATATTAATATTTTAATAATAATATACTAATATATGAATATTTTATTAATATTCTAATTTATTAATGATATTAATATTATGATAGTATTTATGATTATTTTATTACTATTCTTAATATTTAATTAATATATTATTTTATGAAATTAGGTTATTATTTTATTATTAATTCATTAATTTTATATATATTTGCATTTTTATTAGAAATTTTAATAATCTTAAGTTAATTTTATTATTATTTTATTAATTTTTTTGATAATATTTTATTAGTATTTTAATATTTTAATATTTTTACTAATATTTTATTAAATTTTATTTTATTGTTTTATTACATTTGCTAATATTTTATTAGCATTCTCGATATTTTATTGATTTATTATTATTTCATTGATTATATATATTTGCAATTTTTATTAGTTTTTTAATAATCTTACATTAAATTTATTAATATTTAATTTCTTTTACTAAAATTTATTATTATTTTATTATTTTTATAATATTTTATTAATATTATTAGTATGTTAATATTTTATTAATATTTACTTATATTTATTAATATTTCATCACTATTTCACTATTTCTTAATATTATATTATATTATATTTTATTAAATTTATTACTATTTTACTAATTTCATAAAACTTTGATTAGTATTCGTAATATTAATAATTTATAAATATTATTATTAGAAATATTTTATTATTAATAATAATATTTGTACCAAATGTATACTGTAATAAAAATATAATATTTTAGTATTCTTTAATTTTTAAAATACTTTTATTTAATATTTTATTAAGCTTTATTTTTTAGTTTTTTATTGTAATATTTAGTATCTTGAATATTAATATTTTACATATTTAATATTTTTATTATTTATTCTATTAATAATTTTATTAATAACTTATATATGAATAACATATATATTATACATTTTAATTTTTAATAGTAGATTTACTTTAATAAAATAAAACAATTTTAAATCTCTGCTACAGTAAATTATGTGGTCAACTTTCCCACTTACACTTTTACATTACTAACTAAATACCGTAAAACACAATAAACTTTCTCACTTACACTTTCACATTACCAAGCAACCACTGTAAAACACAATATACTTTCCCACTACTACATTAACTTTTTTCATTTTCATTTTACGACTTGCGGCCAACCAAACATATCCTTAGACAGTGTAAAACCGTATCAGATCTTAGATTCTCAGTTATAAAAAAGAATCCGTTTAGGACGGTTACAGTTGATTCATGCCCATTATCATTGTTGTCTGTCTTGTTGCTCAAATAGCCTCAGAATGAAACCTGGAAACTTGGCCAGTTTTTATTTGGCTTCTCCCACGAAAAACAATTCAACTAAGGCATGAAAGAATAATAGAACAAAAGAGTGAAAGAAGATTTTTATTTGAAATTTGGTACTATACGAAGGGAATATTTACACAATTCAGTCGTAATGGGAGTGCAACATTTAGTAGGTACCTTCCAGTACACGCCCTCAAACAACATTTTATATTACTAAGATTATCAATAAAACAGAGAGAAAGCAGAAACTTTTTATTTGATTAAAGTTTATGTTCAGAGCCGATTAAAGTGGTATATATAACATTAGGATGTAGGTCGTTAGATGAAGAGAATATTTAATTAAGTTAAATAAGCTATATGTGAAATAAAAACTTCATGATGTTAGTCTTAGTTAATAGCTAAGATAATTACACAGGTTTCATGCAAGATGAAATTGGTTGGCCGAATGCATAAAGGACCGTCTTTCAACTCAAGCAGTGGCATGATTGCTTGTTCTTCTTCTTCTCCTCTCTTAGGATATGTACGGTGACAGAATTCCCAAAGTGGTTTTGCCTTATTATAGAGAGACGATAAATCAAGACTATTTTTTAGTAAGTTATACCAAGAAAGTAATATAAAAACACATAATGATATACTAACAATTTTCAGGTCATTTGTTGAGTCACAAATCATGACTTGGTAGCACATAATGCCATTTGCATTCTGGGTCATTATATGAGTTATATTCACCCATGGTTTTTCTCATGTGTTCAAGATTTGGGATCCAGGCTCAGTTTTGCAAAGACCCAAGACATCCTCCAAACTGTGGATTAATTTAGCTTGGCTTTGCACAAGCCCTCAGCTCACTGTTGGAACTATCACATTCTGCCATGTATATCTCATGTTACCCATGATTCTTGTACCTAAGAATAGAGCAACTGCTGCTTCTGATATTGGTTTTAGGCTTTGGGACATATCATATGGGCCCATTTTTGCCAAGACAAGACAAACTGCAACCTGTGGGAATTATTCAGTTGGGCTTTTCAGGAATCCTTGATTGATATCATTTATGGCCATATAATACATGCTCACAGTAGTCAGTACCAGCATTTTTCGGTTAGGGATACAATGTGCCAGAATGTATGTAGGGATGCAAAAAGATGTTAACAGTCATTATCTGTTACTATGTCCATGTGAGGTTATCTTAGTCTTTTCTTCCGTCTTGTTCTGTCAAATGCATCAGATTGGTTTTGTCTTCACCACTGCTTTTCCAAGTCATTCTGTAATTCATGAAATTGGCTGTACCCAAAATAAAAAATGTGTTCAGAACCGAGCAGGGTTATTTTAGTCTGGTTGTAGTGCAAATATTAGTTGGTTTTTATCTTTCTGTTTTACACCACTAAGCATTGATGCTTAAAATTTCACTGATTTATGTATGAAACATGTTGCATTGAAAGGGTGTTTACTAATAAATAGATTTTTATTTCTAAGTCCCGAGTTTAATAAATCTTATGAATATTTCTTTGTAAAATCACCTAATCGGTTTCAATAGTGACATATTTTTAATATTTCTCATCCACATTAATTTACAAATAAGAAAACTGTTAACTAAAAATCTTCTTACATTAAAAAACAACAATTTTTTTTTGGGTGGGGTTGTTTTATGTTTTTTTTGTTGTTGTTTGGGGTGGGGGGGGGGGGGGGGGGCGTTCAAGGAGTTTTCTCTTCTTTAGAAGTCATGCTAATTTAATATTTTAGCTAGTCTTTTAAAGTTAAATCCCATGTCTCTGCCTGTGTCCTACATCTCTTCTTTAGAAGTCATGCTAATTTAATATTTTAGCTAGTCTTTTAAAGTTAAATCCCATGTCTCTGCCTGTGTCCTACAGCTGTTGATAGTTCATCCCAAGCTCATGCCTGATACGTGTTGCCCACTGACACTTGACAGGCACACTGGAGTCATGTTGTTTTAAGAGTAAAACAATCACCGATCTTGGAGCTGTATTGGTTGTCAAGAATTTTGGAAGATTACACATTGAACACACTAGTCATTTTTGGCATAATAAGCACAAAATAGACCTAAACACCTGTCAAAGATGTGACAAGCGTCATGGGCTTGTGTCCAATTGGGTATCAGATTGGACTTCAAGATACTCTTCTTTGGTTAGAGATCAGATTCTTTAGATATTAATCAATAAGACCTTTTTTTTCCGTTCTAGTTTTGATAAGACATGTCAGACTCCCTGGTCTACTAATCAGTACAGGTTTTGTTGGTCTGTGTGTGCGTGTACGTGCACGCATTGTTGCCTACTAACTGGTCTATATGGTGTCTACGCTTGTGATTTCCAGGTGCTGTATCTCTGGTTACTGTGTTGAACTTAAGCATATCGAATCCATTTTGAATATTGACTGTGAGTACAGAGTATTGAAAACATAACAAGGATTGTAGCAAAAGTAGTTGAATTCAAGTCAATTACATTTTTAATGTACCTTCTGATCATTGCCATGAAGTAACTTACCTTATCGTAAATACCCATTTGCTATCAAAAAAGGTTTTGAAGAAGAAAAATCTGCTGGTAGAATTGGAGAAGGTTGCTACAGAGGCAAGAGTGTCTCAACAGAGGTATCTGTTTTTTCAATTCTCTCTTTCATTGTGATTGGCTAATGTGTACTTGATATTTCCTTTTTTCTTCTGAACTTGGTCAGTATCTGTTTTGACTTGGTATGTTTTTGTTGGACAGGGAACTTGAGCGAATTGCATTGGACAAACTTGTCCTAATGGCTTATAATAAATATAAGGTAATCCATGACTTTCTAATGCTCAATCAGTTTCATTAATGATCTAAAGCCTACTGCACTGCATATGTTGCTACTTGATGCTGATGCTATATTTAAAGTATATTTGGCTTTCTTCTCATGCAATATGTCAAGCTTTTCGTTCTTTCATTTGGCAAACTGAAGTTGACCATGTCCTTGTTCCTAAGCTCATGTAAAATAGGATCCCCTAGTTCTTAGGTGGCATGCTCTTTTTTCTCCTGTTTGGGCATTGCAGCTAAACCGTTCACGAAAAGGTTTTCTAGCATCTAATGTATTGTTCTTTTGGATGTTTCAGAAGTGCATTGCTATAAACAGGGGTTTTCACATTAATTTGAGGTAATGCGTAACAATAACATAATAGGTAATGCAGTCAGCTGATATACATAACTTTTCATAACATATGATCTGATGATGGAAGCACCTGTATTAAGAGTCCCATTCTGCTATCTGACGACTTAAAGAGTATCCCTTTTTTCCCATGCTTCATTGATCACCTATAAACAGGGACCTAGCCTAGCTAGGTTAATAACTGAAGCATGACTGAAAGGAGACCAAACAAAAGGTTGAATGCTTCATGGCATTGGCAACTTCTTGTTGTGTAAAGGTGTTATAATTTGAGGTTTGAGTTGTTAGTTTTTGCAAAATGCAAATATTGTCTCTTGGATTTCCAAGTTTTTAAACAAGAAGTGGAACTGACTAAAAAGAGGTAATATCTGCTAATCAGATGTTTCATCCTCGTAAGTCTAGAATGCAAGTGCTGTGTTACAATTTTGATGCAGGTGCCATTTTTGATAATTTATTTGGACATGCATAATAATGGAGTAAAGGATAAGCTTGGAGTGATTTTCTTTCCGATTTCACCGCTGTATTGTACTCTTTTGGAGCTTCAAATTCAATTTAGTAATTCAGCTCTATACTGTGTTTCTCTCACTTCAAATTTTAATTTAGTAAATTATAGTGTGACTTTATATCACTATATGTCATGCCCCCAAAAGCTGCCTGGTGCTAGGATGTGAGTTAAATAATAGTTCCAAACTTCCAATGAACTCAAGCATCTTTAAGGGAGGACCATTGGTAAAATCTCTACAGCTAAGGGTTGTCGGGCAAGAGTAGTGCTAGGATGTGTGGCCTCCTGGCTCCTGGGAAGTCCTCATTTGGGGTGTGATGAAGGGTATTAGAGCTGACATCTGCAGGAACTATGAGAAACTGAATGCTAAGGGGTGGTGGGAGCCATCTCTAGAATCCGTGAGGACCACCCATAGAATTTCACATCACCTGGGGCGGTCAAGAGTTCGTGGCCAAGCACTTGAGAAAATAAACAGGGGAGCATGTCATAACTCCAAAAGTGTTTTCCAATGTAACAAAGGATTGCACATAGCTAGTATTTAGTATTTTCAAGGAGAACAACTTATAAACTCTGTGGTTAAGCGTACTTTGGTAAAAGTAGCAGTAGAACAAGTGACCTACTGGAAGTGCTGACTTGAATCATTACAATATGCGTCTTTTGGAATTTTAAATTATAATTAGCATTTCATCACTATACTGTAGTGCTTGGAATTTCAAATTTTAAATTTAGTATCAAATGTTCGTTTAAAATGTTATATGTTTGAAAGAAATGTTATTTGCTTCATGCATAGTCACATCTTTGTCTTGTCAGAAGAACTTTTTATCAAAATTTATTTGCAGAGTAAGAATACAGTTACAATGACAGTAAAAATGCGCATGGAACTTTTGTACAGATACTGCATTCACTGAGTTTTCCTAGTTTCTAACTTTCTATTACAAATTTTCTTCTCCAAGATGACACTATGAATTGTTCTTCTATTTTATGTTCATTATAGGATGTAGCCTTTCAATCAATTAGAAGAGCTGAATAAACTAATTCTAAAAGGAAACACGATTGTTTTTTATTATGATCACTACGTGGTACGGCAATACTACTTCAACTTGCAACATTCAGCATAATAACTCATAAGCATTCATTTTTAATATATAATTAAAATTTTTTATTTTATATCATATGAAGGCATGAAATTAACAAAAAAGAAGAAATTACTGCATAAAGCTTTTCAGAACCCCACTTCAACACGATCTTTGAAGATTTGATTAATTTAATGCAAGTTAGGCATTGGAATTACTGGCAGTATACAGTATGCAAATTTGTATGGAAATTGCGAAGTATTGTTGGAAACTAAAGTCCCTGCCACTATACTACAACTCCGAACTCCAAATTTATATTCTAACATGCCCCGGCAAGTCAAGGGCCTAGGTTTTTGCACAACAACTTCCTTTTAAGTGCTTTTTTGTAAGTCCAGTGGGAATTGAAACTGGGTTACTTTGATACCATATTGAAGTCTCTGTCACTGCACCAAAAGCCTGAAGATGTGAAGAGGTTTGAGGGTTATATTTTTATTTTGGTAAGAGTGAGCTAGGATGGAGACAACCCAAAAGTTTAGCAATAAAGAATTTACTTTCACCGCCTAGATATATCCCACTGATTTAAGTTAAAACTTCAATGTTTTCTGTTAGTAGGCATTGCAAACTTCAATTTAATTGCTCTTGTTAAATTCTTATTTGTATACTTGTTGTGGCATAACTCTTTCTATAATCTAACTACACTAAAGAACTCGTTGCTAATTCCTCTTTATTTATTCCTGCATGTCAATGGAATCAATGAAATGCAAAAGATATCTGCATGAGATTGAAAATAGGTTTCTCCTTTTCATAGGTTGTGTCTGATCATGTCTAAACTTGCATCTTTATATGATTGCATAATTAGCATCAGCATCAAAATCATATTCAATTTAGTATTTAATTTTCTAATCCATGGATGGTTTTCTATATTCCTCTTATGGTGCTCTGTTTTGAAGAATAATGCATGACTTTATTGTATAGGTTATTAACAGGAACTCCCATATTGATTTGATATTTTTATTGATCATCTGCGAATACCCACAGGTTTTTTGGGGACCCAATGCTTCTGGTAGTAAGAACATGAACAGAGCTAATAAGCAAGCTACACTTGCTTTTGTTAGACGAACATTAGCACGATATCAGAGATTTGAGGAAACTGGGACTAGCTGCTTTAGTGAACCTGTATTCAGGGATATGTTCTTTAAAGTGTCTTCTCAAAAAGATGTCTTTGCAAATGCAAAGGACGGACACCCTCGTCAACTGTCGGATATGTCTTCAGCAGGTAACATATCCTATATATTATTCCTTTGTGAAGAATATGCATGTGACTGCCTGTTGCATCTTCCAGTGTGTGCTACTGTTCCATAGTGGTAAAGCCTCATGGTTGTGCAAGAGACCTGAGTTTCAGATCCAGCTCATGCCAGGCTGTGACCATTTCTCACAAAACGTTGGGGGTTGATTTTTGTTTGATTGACTCCCCCCGCAAAGAACTCGGGGCACCATCCCAAAAGACTAGCCTTCTAGGTGGAGTAGCCCAAATCCTTATATACCCAAGATCATCCCCTTGTCTAGCCAATGTGGGACTATTTGTTTGCACAAATCTTAACCCCCTCCTCCTCCTGCTGCTGGAAAAGGTATTGCGTTGCCAGTGCAAGTTGTAAACAGCTTAACAAAAAGAGGAGGGGGTGCGTTTCTTTCTTTGGGGGTAGGGGTTGGGGGGTGTTACCTTCACAAAAGTTAATAAGTCCAGTTAACATCCTTAACACATGCCCATTCACAGGCTCTTGGGATAAGGTATCCCTCCCTGGCACTCATTTGGTGATTTCTCATGAACTTAAATTTTGTTTTTGTGATCAAGTTTAGATTATGGTTGAGACTCCTATTTTCTCAAGTCTTCGGGCTCATATTTTATTTTACTCTTCTTTACAGATCAAAGTCATGGTCTAGCTTCTCATCCAGTGCAAAGAGAAGACATCCACAACAAGGCTTCTGATGCTTTCCGATCCGTCAATCACTTAACAGAGCAAACATGTGGCAGGGAAGATCAATGGTCAAATAAATTGAAGAAAAAGGAGTTGTTGCTTGATGAGGTTGTTGGCAGTGCTACTGGTATTATAAAAGCCTCTTCCGGTCTTGGAGGTTCACTAGTTAGTGGTACCAAAGGAAAGAGGAGTGAGAGAGACAGAGAGGGCAAGGGGCAATCTGCATCTAGAAATGGCGCTGCTAAAATTGGTAGGCCAGCTGTATCGAATGTCAAGGGTGAAAGAAAGAACAAATCAAAGCCTAAGCAGAAAATGACCCAGCTGTCTGCTTCTGTCAACGGCCTTTTTGGTAAGGCTAAAGAGATGCCTAACAAAATATCACCTTCAGCCCCTAAGTCACCTGATAATGTTGGGGGAAGTGCCAAGAAAGATGAAGCCGGCTCGCTTTCTGGTTATGCTGGTGCGCAGGATCTTCCAGATGATGCTGAGACCATGGACTTTTGTAATTTACAACTACCTGAAATTGATGTTGGTGATTTTGGTGGTCAAGGACAGGATATTGCTTCATGGTTAAATATCGAAGAAGATGGGCTGCAAGATCATGATTTTATGGGCCTCGAAATTCCTATGGATGACCTCTCAGAAGTTAACATGATGTTTTAAGATTGACCCCTTGTATATTACACAGTTTGGAGACATACTGCCACTGACGAGAATGACGAGTCATGTTGTTTAGTGTATGGCAGTGAGGTCTGTAAGTAGCCTATAGATTCTTTTAGGGTTCTAAAGAGTTTGTTGGGAGCAAGCCTTTTTGATATGTGTAATGTGCTCCCTCCTCGTAAACATTTTGGCAACCTTGGTTGTATATATCTTTGCCTTGGACTGTACACGACCATATGCTAGCCTCATTTAGCTTTGCAGTTGCTGTATCCTGAAATTGTATATACATTTTTATCTCAATAAAAGAAGATTTTTATCTTGTGAAGTGTTTGCAATGAATGGTTCTTGATCTGTTTGGGCTCATTTGTGATTGTCTGAAACCCGAGGGCAGAAAATTAGGTTCTCCTCCTGAAGAGATGAGCAAAGGCGAGCAGCGAGAAGGAATTGATAACTAGACAATCAGAGGAAGACAGCATCAAGGATTTAAGGCAGAAACTTGGGACCGACTTGCTGCTCATGTCACTACCAAAACAGAGGGGACAGGGGAAAGCAGGTGGAAAGCGAATTAGCCTATTTTACGTCTCCTGTAACTCTTTATCTATATCAACATGATTCCTTCACTGATTCTCAACTTTCATCCTTAATCAAAACCGATCGAAGGGAGGTTTTCTCTTATAACTCATATAAATTTTTTTTTTCATCTGTCTGTCTTCATCTGAGAGAGAGAGAGTAGTATCAACTCCCTTCTTCTTCCTCTCAGCTCCTCCTCCTCCTGACCGATCGGTCAGTTTCCCACCGACAGCGACGATAAATTAGTTATCATCACCCTAAGCACCCTTTTGTTGTCGAACATAACCCAATGGTGGATCATCGGAAAGGTCTCAGCGACCCAATGCTTAACTGCAACGCTTACCGCCATTGCTGCTGCCATCACCATTCTTATTGTAGTTTCAGTTAGGGCGTGAATCTATCCTAATGAAAGTAATTCTACCAAAATTTGGAACTTTCAAGAGCCTCTAGTCTTTATTTTTTGGTGCAGGACATCTTACAGCACTCTGTATAGGGAGGTGGAAATTGCCACTTGGGAAAATAATCGAATCGCCAACAGTTGAAAATCCAAAATCGAGTACCTGAAACGAGTGTTTAAGCATGTCAGGGAAGAAGCATCACCACTTAAACAGTTTATAAACAAATAAATAGGACGAGGGGTCAGGACTCACAGTGTAAATGTAAAAAAAAAAAAAAAAAACAGAAGTAAAAAACTCAAAGCAAATAACACGACGCATTGTGTAAAGAATAACAGTATGAACAGTATTCACAATCCATCTTCAGTGCCAGCTGTATCTGGGCAAATGCTGATGGATGTATTTTGCCAATAGCTGCATTAAAGAAGCTTCACCATGGAGAGATCAAATGCTTTCAGGTTTTCCTAAGCATGTTTTCCAATGAAAATTGCTTGATGGGATCTGAATCTTTAATCTGGTTGCAAAAGAGAAAGGAAAAAATAATTTGTTCAATGCAAGCAATAAACTTGGAGACCACACTTTTTTTTTTTTTTAAAAGAAAAAAAGGCACATTTGGTGAATAGCCAAGCACTATCTAAATCTAGCTACTTGCGATATGTAGTGCTTATCTGTCTTCTTAATTCCTTGCCTGGAACACCACTGTATCCAAAACTATCATTGCCAGGCCAAGGGGAACTCGTGGAGCTTGTACTGTGACCATTGCCAACAATTTAAAGGGTGTAAGAAATGTGAACACTAAATCAAGCTGAACAAGGACAGCAAGTAAAGAAATTGTGGAATGTTCTACAGGGATTGCATCTGGAATCATCTTCACTTGTTTCTCACTTTCTCCCAAAATAAGAGAGGTGCAAACACTGCATACAAAAAATAATCACCAGAGGGTTCATATGATGTAGTCCATGCACAAGTCATTTCTCTAAATAATACTGTACCTTAGAATGTCCTCAACCCTTAATGTTAAAATAATGGAGAGAGCAGATGCATATGCCTTTTTCTGTATAAATGTAGCATTGTCAATCTGCATAAATCGATATTAAATTAGTGCCTCAAAGTTAGAATGCAATATATCAGATTTCTGCTATAAGAGATCTTGCCCCTACCAAAAGATCACTTGAGAATTTTCTCTTACATAAACATTTCCAAGAAATAATATATTAAGAATAAAAATAGCTTATGAATCCACGACTAATTTATTTAGACTTGCTGAAAATTCTCTCTCTTTCAGAACAGTAATGTATACGTGCATACACATAATTACAGCAAGTCAGTTGAAATTGCTTGTTTCTTTCCGTCCATATACAACACAAGTCACATGAGCAATCATGCATGCAGTGCAGGAGCCCAAATTTGCAGGTTGTTGTTGGAATTTACAAGGTGGAATTCAAGGACTCACATGCCTTCTCAATCCCTATGTTGCATCGATATGATTCTATGAATATGAGATATAATACGAGAGTGACACTATGGGAGACAAAATCGACATACACAACTAATTATTAAAAAAAAAAAACAGGATACAGATATGGCGAATGGCACAAAATTACTGCACAAACACAATAAATTAGCGTCATTAAAATGATTACATTTAGCCAGTTGTTATAAAACAAACTTCTTAAGTTAACAAAAAGAAGAATCACTATCCTTCATTAAGTGTGAAAATTACATAATATATTAAACTGAATTGTGAACCTCATCATTAATACATTAGATTATTATTGCAATAACCAATACATGTTGGATACATATAGTATACATTACTAGTCCTAGGATATGTTAAAAGGAGTATCAGACAAATATATATCAAGTATGTGAGACTCCAATGCATATAGGAGTATAGGACGTGGTAAGTCAACTCTACGACGTACCTGTGTGACATAGCTTACGACGTACCTGTGTGACATAGCTCAAGTCTGGTTAATATTGTGTTCTTCACAGCTTGCCATAAATAGGTATTACTTAAAGCTTATAGAGGAACTTGATCCCCACTCTTACTATCGATGGAGATATTTCCTGACCTGGGTTTCTTGCTCCAGTTTCGATGCCAGTAATTAGAGGATAATGAAGACGATGGATATCTGGCATAAAATATATTGACTTCTTGTTCATGATCATTGGATTGCACAAAATAACTGTTCAAAAGGAGTGCAGTATTCCCAATTGAAAACATGTTTAATGTGCTGAGCAATACATACAAGTGTTACAGTTTGGAGAGTGGTTACCAACAAACTACTCTAAAGCCTGGAAATATCTTGGAACATAACTATTCTGTACATGTTGCTATTGTTCCAAAAATAAATAAACTCACATAAAAATATCACTAGACATGCAGCTACACTTTTAATTATCACAAATCTTAGGAACAAGAGAGGTAAAACTACTTCTATCTTTCAAAAATGGAAAAAAGTGAAAGAGAACTTGAAAAAAATTGAAATTAATAGTCACTGTATGATTCATATGCCATGCGATAAACACCTAAATATCATATGTTGCACATTTTGTACCCTACGGCAAAACAAAGTCGTTCAAAATGATGAACAGGGGCGGAACTAGGAAAAAATTTGGGATGGGCTGCAATTTTTTATCACATATACTTATGAACTATATGAATTTATCAAAAGAATAAAACAGTATTCTCCACTAAATCAGAAGTGAAACTAGGAATAAATTTGCTAAAAAATCAAATAGAAAGGCGTCTAACACAATATATGAAAAAGAACAAAAATAAAAATAAGTTTACGCCTAGATATAAAAAAATGGGCTGGTTGTAAAAAAATGGGCCGGGCTGTAGCTCGGCCCAGCCCACTACTGGGTCCGCCCATGATGATGAATGTCTTGATCTTATTGCCAACGAAGTTTTTCAATCCACAAGCTGAGACATTTGGCTCAATATTTGCTAGATCTTGGTGAATGCTCTTCTTGTATGACGAGGTCAGGCCAGAAGTAACTCCTTTGTGATCAATCCAGTTTCATGCGCAGAAATAGAAATTTTACGGCAATTCTCAATACATATGATATTAAATTCTATGTGCAAAGCAACAGCAGATCACTTGTGACAAGGAACAATATGTCTGTAAGTCCAAAATGTTGATGACCAGGTACATATATAACACATGGTTAAAATCTCAATGTGAGTATCAACCAATGATTTCTAATACCAATATCGGCCGTCAATATCAACACTGTCGGCCCTGATATCACTGATATTATCGGGTCAATATTGTATCAGCCTATCAGGTGCCTCAAAACCTCATATATGTATATATGTGTGTGTATGTGTGTGTGTTGTCTCAAAGCAGTATAGGATGGAGTTGGGTGAACCAATAATCCGGAAGTCAAAACCCATAGAATAAGATAAGCCTCAGAATTTAAAATCAGTAAAGTGATATAATTGGGTAACCGATCATTAACGGGTTAGGTTAGTATCAAATCTGTGTACTAGTTAGTAACGGTTCTTGGTCCGTCATATCTGAATCAGGTCAAAACTAACTCAATCCGACACAACCCGACCTGGCCCAATTGACTCCTTGGCTAATAAAACAATAAGACAAGGGGAAGAAAAAAAAAAGAGAAGAAAGCTAAAGCTAAATTTCTATTGGATGAGAACGTTGTCAACACAGACATGTGCCACGTGTTCAGGCAACGAAACGTCTCGAATCTCCCGACCCATCTGCACCCTTTAAAACCCCGCGTCGATCGGAGATCGGCGGAATTTGGTTCTTGCCAAAAAGAGAGAAAAGAGAATAAAAAAAGTGAAGGAATTAAACGAAACAAATTCTGGTCTCTTTAAAATATTTTGCACTGATGATTTGCCGATCTGTTCTTCTGTTCTTATTGTTCTTCCTGTTCTTCTTCTCATCTCCGGACGCCAAAACCCTAGACCCGTACAAGGTACGAATTTCTCCCTTCTCTCTCATTCGTTTACTCTAAAGTTGTCAATTTGATTATGTTGATTCAATGGGCTTTACAATTATCAAATGTTCCTAAAATTTATCGAGAATCTATTTGGTTGTGTTGTTCTGTTTGGGCATTGGATTTCACAGATTTCTAAGTGTGAATTGTTTCATTAGGCTATGCTAGTTCTGATGTTTCATTAATTTCTTGGTCTATTGGCTCCAAATTTCTTAGAATTTTCGTTAAGCATTTAAGATTGAGCGCCCCTTTCAGGCAAGAGACCTGATTTGTTTTGTTTTGGTGTGTTTTATAATGGGGTTTGAACTTGTGGATCTGCTACCATCATGCCTTTGCCACTGCAAGAGAAAACTTTGAAGCTATGATGAGTATTTAAACATGCTTTATTAAAAGAAATCATGAATCTTGCAATTTGGGTACTTGGGAAATTTACAGAAATGATCCAGTTTGTATTTTGGAAATATTTATTGTTTGTAAGAATAATGAAAGCAATTAAGTAATGTTTTAGACAGTGAACACATATCATATAGAGAGTAATGACCATTTGAGCGGAGACTAAACTCCACATGAAGATAGTGGATCCAACAAAATGGTGGCTGACTTTGTTGAGAGAGATGAGATTCAGCTAAAGAGGGTGGATCCATCAAAGAGAGGATGTATTGGGATAGGAATGTTGTAACGAAATCGATATGCTCTGATGCCAATTGTTGCGTGCATAACCCGGGATACCATACTTACTATGATACCAATAGCTGGGAGAAATAGAGATCCCCACCAACGACTTTAAGCACGCCATGAGATCGATTACCTCGAGCACACAAGAGGAGTATTAAAAGATATAAGAAAAAGAACACACAATTTAACATGGTTCAGCACAAACTTTGCCTACGTCCACGGGGAGAGAACTTGAGAGAGTTTTAATAATAAACTTGATACAAAGAGATCTAACCTTCCTCTTGATGACACAAGGGTCTTCACCTTTTCTTGAATCTACGCCTAGATTACAAGAGTATATCTTCTCTCTATGCACCTTCACCTTGCTCCTCTCTTTCTTGACTTTTTAGGGCTTTATATTGTTCACCACAATTTTCTTCTGTTCCAATTTATAATGCTGTGTTGCAACATTTATTTATAGGATTTTACAATATAACTCATATTTGGACTATGAGATGATCTTGGTCATTGGATGCTTGAAGAATTTTGATCAATCCTATTGAGAGTTGATCTCCTTGATGTAGAAGGATTCTAGACCCCTTAATCTTTAGAAACAAACCTTCATTGAATAGGAATTGAATCTTATTCATTCTTCTTTTGAAAAGGAAACTGGCAATCGCCTGAAAAGGAAATTGGCAATCGCCTGAAAAGGAAACTGTTTACCTTGATTTGCTTATTCTGCTTCAAGCCATCATCTTCTCCAACTCAATTGGATATTCTTGGACTATTATCTCCTCTTGAAATACAAAGCAAAATCTTAACAATCTCCATCTTGACTTGCTTTTCAAGTCTTTAGCAAAACAACTTGAGATTTTGGATTACTACCTTAATTCTTTCCTTGATTGTAATCATTTCATGAAGTTTTTAACCTTGCCCTAGCCTTTGGCGGATTCACCGCCATACCTTGGGCGATCTCGGGCCTTACCTGAATGCACCTTTTCTTTAGTCGTCTTGTAACACTTAGACCCGTTGCAATTTTCTTTGAAGTTTCACCTTGAAGTGAGCTCCTTTCAAGCTTTTTATTGAAACTCCTTGACCCAGTTTCTTTCCCTTATCTTGCATTGCATCACTGCTGCCACCAGTAAATTTCACTCCTTCCTGGCCACGGGGCCTTGCCGGTCTCGAGGCAATCCGCCTCTAATTCTGTCATGGTCTTGCCAACTTTACATGAACATTTTCAAGGGCTTGTTGTGTCATGGTCTTCCGCCAATCACTTGGTGATGGTCCATCTTCCATCAATGTTTTAATTTTGAGACTTTCCGTCTTCAAATAACTGTCATGGTCTTCCCGAGCTTTCCCGCCACACGCTGTTATGGTCTTTCTTCCATCAATCAGTGCTGTCATCCACCACTACATTGATGTTTGCTAGATTTATTGCCCTGTTATTGATGATTTTCAAATCTAATAGATTCACTAATGTCTGCAATAATCTCACCGTGTCAAAACTTTAACTATGATTTCTGTCGATTTCTTTACATAACTGTATAGAAACTGCATCAAATCTTGGAATCTCCTTGATCTGCACCCTTCATTGCATCCAGAATGCTAAAAAACATAAGGTTCGATACTTGAATCGTCTGAATTCGACTACGATTACACGATCTACCTTCCGATCAATCTCGTCTATTGATTGTCTTCATCACTCCGCTGTTTTTTTGACTTGTTGTCGTAGCGAGCCTCCATGAGATGCCTTGTGTGATGCCTCCGTGAGCTCGTCTTGCCGTCCGCCATTGGCGATGATACGATCATCGCCTACGCGTCTATCGTGTTCAGATTTGAGCATCTTGAGCCTTGACGACTCTACCTCTATCAATATACTCCAAAAGTCATCGATTTTTACCTTAGAACAAATCTAAACTTTCTTGTTGCCTTCATCTTGATGCCTCCACGGAATTCTATCGACTTGACATCTTCTTCATTTAGAGCGCTCGAGTTTTGAATGAACGCCATCAGCTCTGATACAATTAGTTGCAATGAAATTAATATGATTTGATACCAATTATTGCGTGCATAACCCGGGATATCATACTTACTATAATACCAATAGTTGGGATACAGAGATCCCCACCGATGAACTCAAGCACGCCATGAGATCGATTACCTCGAGCACACAAGATGAATATTAAAAGATATAAGAAGAAGAACACACAATTCAACGTGGTTCGGCCCAAACTTGGCCTACATCCACGGAAAAAACTTGATTGAGCTTTATTAATAAACTTGATACGAAGAGATCTAACCTTCCTTTTGATGACACAAGAGTATTCACCTTTCTTTAAATTAACGCGCAGATTACAAGAGTATGCCTTCTCTCTATGCACCTTCACCTTGCTCCTCTTTTTTTTTGACTTTTTAGGGCCTTACATTGTTCACCACAATTTTCTTCTGCTCTTCTACTCTAATTTACAATGCTTGGGTTACAACTTTTATTTATAGGATTTTACAATACAACTCCTATTTGGACTATGAGATGATTTTGGTCATTGGATGTTTGAAGAATCTTGATCAGTCTTATTAGGAGTTGATCTCCTTGATCTAGAAAGATTTTAGACCCTTTAATCTTTGGAAGCAAACCTTCATTAAATAAGAATTAAATTTTATTCATACTCCTTCTGAAAAGGAAAATGACAATCGCCTGAAAAGAAAACTGCTTCACCTTGATTTGCTTCTTCTGCTTCAAGCAATCGTCTTCACCAACTCAATTCGATTTTCTTGGACCATTATCTCCTTTTGAAAAACAAGGCAAAATCTGATCAAGGAATGACTAGGGTCGATGAGACGAGGTCCTGATTGAGCAACAAGTGAGTAAGACATAAGTTGTGCTCGAAGTTTGGTGCACATTATAATGTGCTTTGAAGTGTTTGTGTGGATTTTTTGGGGGTCAATTGGCATTGGGGAATATTTAGGAGCACCAGCCAGACTCAGGCTGTGGAAAGATTATGCTTAACCTGCACCTAAGAGAAGTTTGAGAGAAGGGAAATGTCCTTGTAATGTAGAGGGCTCATCCACCTCTTCTGTGAATTTCTATTAAGACTAGGGTTCCTAAATGATGGATGGTTTCCATCTAGCTGTTAGTAGTAGTAGCACAACAAGAAGGCTTGTGATAGTTCGAGATGCATGATTTGAAGATGGTGAAAATTTTCTCTTTTGAAGTGAAATGGCATGGACTGTTGTTTGTAGGCATCCTTTCTGTACACCAGCGCCCGAATTTCTTGTCGATTCGCTTTAACTACATTGCCCAAGCCAGTCCCCTATGTTTTGGGATTTCAGTAACATTCATTATCTGTAATAAAATATGCTGGTGGTGGTCTGTTTCATGTTTTTTCTCAAAAGAGAAAAAAGGCTAGTTGCTATTTATCATGCATGTTTCACTTGTTCATGCAAGGGTTCATTGTATAAGATTGAAACTTTGGAATTATAGGAGGTTGTTTGCCTTCGATTGGTTGTTGTGTTAAAGTTTGAACCATGGTAAAGATGGAATTGGTAGGCATAGGTTTGAGTCATTGACTATATTAGAATTGCACCCAAATCTACCAGGTGACAAGGTATGATGAAGAACCAATATGCTTGATTTGCTTTGATATGCTTGATATGAATGAATATTAAGGCTATTAATTTTGTTGGCTAGATTCAATTTAGTGACCTTACCGGAAAAACAGAAGATATGATATTTAAAAGCTAAAGGAAAGCTATAAACTTTGCTTTGAACTGAAATGTTGGAAACTTGTCCATGGAAAATATAAAAATTGTTTTAAAAAGAAAAGGGTGGAAAAAGGTTGGCTAGATGATGGGGTTATCGAGTGGCTTTACTTTATTTATTTTTGTTGATTTATGAGTTGTTTAGTTTAGTTTGTTTTAACTTTTCTTTTAGTCCCACATTACTTGTGGTGGGAAGTTTATTGTGATGTAGGCCTATAAAAGGCCAAGATTGCTTATGAGTTTCTTAGTTGATGAATAAGAGAATTGTTATTGATTCACTGGCAGCCAATGTGCTTTGTTAGTGAGATGCCCTAGGGAGAGATTTTCAAATCCCTTTCTTGGATTACAATTGTAGGTTGGGATTTTCTAGTATCCATTCTCAACTTCCCCTTTTGTTCTTTGTCCCCCATTAGTTGGTATGAGAGCTTAAATCCTGAAATCTTTCTTGTCTTTTCACAAAATTCACAAAAGGGAAAAAAAGAAAAAAGAAAAAAAGAAAAAAAGAAAAGAAAAAATTCCCCAAAATTCCCTGGTCCTCTCCCTCCCCTCTCACTTGATGCCCAAACAAAAAAAAGCCCTAACCTTAACCCACCGCTGCATCCTCTCGCCCTCGCCATTGTTCCACTCGGTCGACCAACTCCCCCTCTGCTCCCTCTCTGACAACCGTGTCCTCGTCTTCAACTCCTCTGTCTACAACTTCGCTTTCATTACATCCTCGACAACGCCCCTGCCATCCTCGACAACACCTTGCCACTGTTGTTGAAGGGGCGACATCAACATCTGCCTCGTACTCGTCGATCTTGTCGCCGCTGATTGATGAAGCTCCTCACTTCCACCATCGCCTCCTCGACATCGTTGTTCATCCTCGTCGCCAGAGCCAGATTTACGATTCATCCCAGCCTCGACTTCCTCTCTTGACCTTACGGCAGCCATCTGGTTTCGGCCACGTCCTCCGGCTACAAAAACCTCCATGGCAAACTTCACCTCTCTTCCCCACACCTGAGCCTCCAGACATCGTCAGCAACCACCATGACCTTCTTCCTCACGCTCGAAATCTCTAGACTTCGTTGACGTCCCTTCCCAACACTTCCGACCCCCTCGCTTGTGATGTCACCCTCACAAGCCCTCATCTTGTTCAAACCTCGACAACAAGCGGATTTCAAATCCCAGGTGTGTTTTGTAGCCCAACAACTCGATCCGGAGCCAATAACAGTTATTTTGGGTTTAAGTTGAAACCCACAAGTTATAGTGACAACTCACAAGGAACAGTAAAATATCCACTGTTTAGTGCTACCCGATAAGCAATTCAGCTCGTTTTTAGGTGAAAACTTAGCGATCCAGAGTTCAATTTGGATGGTTTTCGAGCTGTTGAGTTCATGACAGCGAGAGTTTTGCTCCAAGCCCTTGTGCATGATTTTCAGCCTTCAGTTGTGGGCATTTCTTCGAGAAAATCTAGAGGAACTTTGTGTTGGGCGTGAACGACTCACCTTCTCAAGTGATATCTATCTTGATCTGGTTTATCAATTGCTGATTACCTGCTATACTAGTGAACTGCAATAAATTATAGCTGAATTATACTTGCTTTCATCTAGTAGTTCACATCATTGTAGGTTATTTTCATCATTTGTAGAGTTGCACTTATTGCATTTAGAAGCTGAATCGTTAGGTTGTTTTAATTTTTCTTTTTTAGTGCATGCATTTAGCTTGTTTGAGTATAGGAAGTTACATGGCATTCGTTTGATTGATTGTTGCATTTGTATCTAGATTGGTGCAGGTGTCATAACAAAAATTCCAACATGATTAATTTAGATAAGCTTGATCATATGATTAGGCAACTTCGTGAGGATAGAATTAGACAAGTTACATAATTACCGTCAGGGTGATTTGTCTGTTAGATTATACATAGTCAGATTTGAGGACTTAACACGTCATTGTGATATGAGAGATCACTGTTCTCAAACCATAATCATGTTTGTTTCAGGTTTAAGGTTCGACATTAGGTGTGCTATGATTACTTGCTCCTATGATGTGGACTTTGTTGAAGATGCTTTTGATTTTGCCCAAAAGATAAGACTTAAACTTTCAAGGGGATAGTCAGTGCAAAGCTTGGGAGCAGTGTTCTAAATGTGAGAGATATGGACAATATGATTACCAGTGTCCTTCCTTAGAGCAGTGTTTTAAATGTTAGACATGTGGATACTATGATTACCAGTGTCCCTTGAAGAGTCGACATGTTAATATTGTATCTAGTGATGATGTTGGCGACTATAATGTTGTTGAGATGTCCATGTTCAGTTTCAGATTTCTAGTGTCATATAGGATATATCAGTTGACCCCTCTCCACCAATTTCTAATAATATCCCTATGTCTTCTAAGAGTACTATTGATGTTGTGAAAGTGTTAGTCATTCTACTACACCCATACCTGATGAGATCTATGTTCACGAAGATAATTAAGTTAAGAAACATAAATTGAATCTATTGTAGCTACTCCTAGTATCTCTCTTCTACTAAGTCATTAGAGTTTCTTGGTATGGTACATCAGGTTAGTTCTAGTGCTTCTTCTTTTAGTGGGTGTTTTGATTTCTTTCTGTTAGCCTTACTAATGTTATACCATTAGGAGTGTCTGAAGTACGTCTTTCTAAGAAACCCATGTCCTTTTCTCTATCTTTAGAAGTTGAACCTAGTGAGTCTATTGCATTGCATTTGCTTGACATGATGAAACTTTTAGACATATAGCAATTTGCTATGATGATTATAAATTTGCTGCATTTTCACATAGTATTTTGTAGAAATTTGCAGTTAATGAAGTGACATGTATGTTTCATTTTGAGATTGTGATGACATTGCATAATCAGCGCACAGGTTCCTATAGGGTCCTGAAGAGATACTTTCATAACCTATGAGTTGGATATCCCATGTGATCTTGGTACCAGCCTGACTTTCAGTGGAGAGGACAACTCGATTTGTTACATGTCTTTTTGGATCTACCATCGCCTGCAACAGGTTCATCAAATAAGCCAGTCCCACTTCCACCGCTTTGGTTCAACCATGTTACACATTTGTTGGGCCCACAACCACCACCATGGCCCGATTGAGCTGAGACTTTGACTTGACAGGGTTGAGTTTTTCCAGCCCTGAGGAAATGATGGGGACATCGAGCGGCTTTACTTAGTTTATTTTAATTGATTTATGAGTTGTTTAATTTGGCTTATTTTAACTTTTCTTTTAGTCCCACATTGCTTGTAGTGTGAAGTTTCCTATGATGTGGGCTTATAAAAGGCCAAGACTGCTTATGAGTTTCTTAGTTGATGAATAAGAACATTGTTATTGATGCATTAGTAGTGTGCTTTTTGGGTGAGATGTCATAGGGAGAGATTTCTAAACACTTTTTCTTAGATTTCAAACTCTAGGTTGAGATTTTCTAGTGTTCATTCTCCATTATCCCCATTTTGTTGTTCGTCCCCCATCACTAGAACATTTGTTTGACTGCTTGACTTGATTGCGGCTCTTATCTGCATTTCTAGTTGGTAGTGGATGGCTAATCAGTGCTTGGGTGGTGGAGAGTAGGAAAGGACTGAGAAGGAGCATGATACGACTGACAAAAATGAGTTTTATGTTTATCATTTATAGTACAATTTCCTTTGGACATCCTCTCTTGGTTTGCCATTTGATAATGTCTAATGGAATCACGAATTTGTTTGCATGTTTGTCTTTTGATAATATGTTAAGTAAAGAGAGTGGGGAACATTTTTTATTAAGCAGTGTTTGCATAAGTTGATGTGCAAAAGTCCACTTTCTATTACTGGTATCTCTGAATTAGCCAATTGTTGGTTAGCCATGAACGAGAATTGACCATTGGGCTATTATTAAGTTCCGATTTTATCTATCATTTTCTGGATTTTCTATCATTTAGAATGTTTTGGATGAACATGATGTTAACTCCATCAGAAATTGGTTTCAGCTGTGTGGTGGAAAAACTCCGCCACAAGCAACTGAACGCTCCGATCGAACCTGTCAGAGCACATAGAGAAAGAAGGCGTCTTTCAAGTTAGGAGCACCGATGTGGTGTCGACTTAAGACCATCGGACGTAAGAATCAGTAGTTGGCAATGAGAAGGACCGGTAGAGGGAAACTGCCAGTGTATTATGGTAAGTGGTGGTACGATGTATGTGCGGTATGTGTTTTGAGGATTAAATGAGCGACCCTCTTCTTGTTGTTATACTTGACAGGTGCAATGGAGTGAATGTGAGATGCAAATTTTTTGCTCTTCGGTTTGAATCTGTTGATCCTTGTAACCGTTAAGACCGTATCCAGGTTGTTAGGATTGATGTGGTAGAGATTTATGGATTGCTATGTCCAACTGCTCTGCTTAGTTGTAAGGTGGCTTTGGATGTGGAAGAGGATAAAGTCGCATAACGGATTTCGTGATTCGAAGAAGTTCGCCTCGATCTGTCTATGATGATGGATAAAGTTGCCATGTGACAGGACATTCGGTCCGGAGTCGAGTCGGCTCTGGTTGTCGAATGACTTCGGACTCTGGGGTGAGAGATGTCTTTGAAGAGCGAATGACAGTGTAACTGTCGTTAGGATGGAGGTTATTTCGGAAGGACTTCTGAGCGCCTTCTTGTGTTCTTTCAGAGAAGGACGCGTGTTATGATTCTTATAGAGGTCAAATTTTGACCACTACAAGCTGAAACCAGCTGCACCACTGTCTGAGTTCTGAGGCATGCTGGGTGTTGGCATGTTCTCATACTGACATCCAAATTATAGTAGGCCAAGCCAGTTGAGTATGTGTACCAATTTTGTGTTAACAGTAGCTTCGAGCCATGAGGGATATTGCTTTTCATAGAATTTGTATCATGCCATACCAGAAAGGTGCTTTTTCTGGAACAAATATCACTGTTGCTGATGTATGGATTTTTATCATCTAATATATGAATTATAATTATGATCAAATATTTTCTGACCAATTTATGTGCGTCTCTTGAGCACAACTCTGTCTCGCAGAAGTCTACATTTAGATGGACAAGCTAATCTGATTTCACTAGTTTAGAATGGTGTTGCTGACCATGGGAGCTTAATGAAAACTGAAAAAGTGATGTGTCATCCAGATGGTTAGTTGTTTTATAGGGAAACCTTTTTAATAATTTTACATCCATACCATGCCTTGAGTAATTATATTACATGTGAGTTAATTATATTACATGCTCAAATTTGGATAAGTGGAGAACATATTATATGGGATTAAGGCCTTGGAGATAGTGGTGTGAAGGTTGGAAGTATGATTACCGATTTCTGTAGTTAAAGCAAATAGAAGTGGGGTGCACGAGTGTAAAATTGACACACTGTTCTGTGAGAACTATGTCATGGTAAAGCTTCTTTATGTCTTGGTGTATTCTGGAATGGTTTGTGCTTGCGTAATCTAGAAGAACAGGATTCTCATATCTAATAGTTTTCTCTTTGGATCTGTACATGTATTTTATTTACGATATCAGTGTTTCTGTGTTCACTTTCACTGTGTGTTCTTTTGATTGTCACTTTTAGTATATCTTGAACTTGTCTTATTTGGTTACTGTTGGGAATATCCATGTTGACGTGAACATGAAAGCTAGAAGAGTTCTAATAAGTATTTACAAGTCACTAAGTCCATATTGCAATGCTAGAATATGGGTTGTCAGGTTTTCATATTCTATATTTTAACCCAATACCAATTCTTAATACTTTATCATGTTCTTTTGTTGTTTGGTTTACTTTTACCTATCATAGTAATATTATATCTAGATTGTTAGCCTAAATGGTTTTCTGTGAGAAGAAACCAATGTTAAACCTGTGTTCATTTAATAGCATTTAATGAAAAATAGTACATAAATAAGAGCCCAACAATGACCACTCATCGCACTGAAATAAACATCAGAAGACAAAAACAAACCAATTATTGGCGGGCGTACATGATGTTTTCCTTGGAGCATTTGAGGCGGGTTATTACAATAGAGATTGTTCAATGTTTTGGATGGTGGTGGAAGAAAGAGCATTCTTGGTTATTACTAATTCGTCAGATCTCTTATCTTATCAGGTTCACAATCTTGGGATGATAAGTGTTTTTATATCAATGTTGATTATGTTGCATATATTGGATTGTAATGGTATTAGCCTAACAACTAAATATGGTAACACTATTTGTATCACGTTGTTGTTTTTTTTTTCCAGGTTCTTGGGTTGATAGAAATGCCAGCCAACGTGATATTAAAAAAGCGTTTCACAAGTATGTGTTATTGCAAGACGCTGTGTTTATTATGTTCTTTCTAATTTTGGCTGTATTGTGTCATCCGACCATCGTGCATTTTTTTCTCATTGCAGATTATCCCTTCAGTATCACCCTGATAAGAACAAAAATAAGGGTGCACAAGAGAAATTTGCGGAGATAAACAACGGTATGATCCTCTATTTGATTGTGAACTGTTTACCATATTTGAATTTCCATGGTGAACTTGTTAGTTGGCAAGGTGAGACGGAAGAACTATTTGTCTGACATGAGTGTCTAACACAAGATGACTTTGTAAAAAGAAGTGTCTGTGCTTCGTAGATGCCTTGTTCCAGTAACAAGTTAAGAAGACTCAGTAACAAATGAGGGTGTGGCTGTCAAAAGAAGATGCTGAAAAGCATTTAGTATTGTTATGGTAAAACTTAAATGTGAAATTTCAAATGGAATTTGTTTGGAAAGGAAAGGATTGATTAGTGTCTTCTCTGTTCCTTTTCCCCCAAAAAAGAGGATACTTTCTCTCTCTCCCCCTCGAACCTCAAATAGACTACTGGTCAGTTTATGTAACAGATGTGAATAATAGAATTTACCTATATGAAACAGTTAAAGGTTAGTAATAGCCATATCAGTGGGAGGAACAATTGGGATTTTACCTGCACCTCTTGCTATTTGACATCTCGTGTGATTTTTTTTGATTGGTCATATCATTATGTAGATCCACTTGACCATTATGTAGATCCTCTTGACCATTTGGATTTTTTTCTTCCCTAACAGTATATTTCATGTCAAACTAGCCAACAGGGCGATACATTTGATTTTATTCTCATGTTATATATGCATGCATGCTTGTCATGGTAATTCAGGATTAATAAACACTGGTTTCATGTCAATGATGAGTTGTGGGTCCAAATCTTTACTTGTAATTGTGAAGTTATTAAGGCGAAGGATCTGTCTTTCAGTATAAAAAGAGCTGTCTTCAGTATAAAAATAATTATTTAATGGCATATCCCTATGTCTGGCCGTAAGACCATATGATGGTTTCCTTCTCCTGTTTTGGCTTGTACTTTGGCACCTATTAAGTGAATTTTAATTGATATGAACTGTGCCAAATCTAGGCAATTACTCTACTCCCAGGTTACTGGATGTTAAAGACAACATACGGAGTTGCTGCCAACTTGAACCAATTGTTATTTTGGTGTATGATGTGTTTAGTCCTTTTCCTACTTGTGTCGGCTTGAATATTTCTCTGTGCCTTCTCTACGGGCCGTATATCGAGATATCCCTGATCTGTGTTTGACATATACTTTTAAATATAATTTTATGTCCAGCTTATGAAATTCTCTCTGATGAAGAGAAAAAGAAGAACTATGATCTCTATGGTGATGAGAAGGGCAATCCAGAATTTGATGGAGGGAACTTTAGGAATGGTGAGGGTTACACCTACTCCACGTCTGGTGGTGCTGGTCCTTTTAACTCTGGTCCTGGTGGATGGCAGACGATGGGTGGCCCAGGAAATACAAAATCCTTTTCTTTTTCCTTTGGTGGTGACAATGCTGGTAGTGGGAGTCCATTTGGTTTTGACTTCGGGGATATGTTTTCCAACTTATTTGGTGGTGGTGTGAAAGGTGGGAACCAACATGGTGGCTTCAGTGGTGGGCATCAGTATGGCGGTTTCCCTGGTTCAGGGGGGTCAAAATCTGGGTTCGCTTCTACTGGGACCATAGAAGATGTTAACTCACAGTTCTTTGACAAACACATAAAAGATAAAGGATTGACTTGGCTTTTGTTGTTTTATACACCTGCTGCTAAGGGATATCATGTCCTTGAATCTATAGCTGAGGATGTCGCCAGTTCTTTACAGGGTGCACTAAAGGTGAGTTCACATATAAGTTCAACTATGTTTTTGGATTAACTTGTATTAACTTGTCATCCGTTAGGCAAGGTGATTTATCCTACCTGTTATATATTCTTCCATTGTCAATCTTGGGAATTTGTTTTGTGCAGGCTGGTAAAATAAACTGCCTCGCTGAGAAAACTCTTTGTAGAGATCTTGGTGTATCACCTTCAAAGCCTGCTCGGTTGATCATTTATTCATTTAAAAGCGGTGAAAGAGGGTCATTGGTAGAATACAGTGGCGAGGTTGACGCCAGGACTCTGAAGAACTTTTGTCAGGATCAGCTACCAAGATTTTCAAAGCGGGTGGACCTTCATCAGTTTGATTTTTCTTCCAGCACCAAAGAAAACGTTCCGCAAGTGCTACTTCTCTCAACAAAGAAGGATACTCCAGCAATGTGGCGTGCTCTCAGTGGCTTGTATCACAAGCGATTTGCCTTCTATGATGCAGAGGTAAGTCCGAACTTCCAGCTACCCTTCTAATTCAATGTGCCAAAGATTCTTTTCAGAGTCAGTAAATGGTTATATTTCATTATTGCAGGTTCATGATGCTTCACATCCTTTGTTGAAGAGGTTAGGGGTGGAAGCATTTCCTGCTGTGGTTGGAAGGTTCGTAAATGGTGAAGAGCATGTTCTAAGAGCAGGAATTTCTGTAAAAGATTTGAAATCTGGTATTAACGAGCTAAGAGCCTTGCTAGAGAGCTTCGAGAAGAAGAATCGGAAGGTAGCTTCCAGTCAAGCTTCCAGTCAAGCAAAAAAGGCATCTCAGGAAGACCCTCAAGGGAAATACATTCCGTATCTTACAGCTTCGAATATGGCTGATGCATGTGGAGAGAAAACTCCCGTATGCATTATAGGCATCTTCAGGTCATCCAGAGGCAAAGAGAAGCTGGAAGCTATTTTATCCGAAGTGAGTATTTGTCTCATATCTGATTGAATACTGTACATGTTGCATATTATATTTGATGTACTGGCAGTTACCGATGTTTTCTGCTTGCTTTTTTTGCATCCAGGTCTCACAGAAGACGTTAGCAAGGCGACATAATCAGGCCTACAGTTCAGGGGATTCTCTCTCTTACTCTTTGTTGGATGCCACAAAACAGTCTTCATTTCTATATTCCTTTGACAAGTCTGGGTACAAGTCCTCGGATAAACTTTTGGTGGCTTACAAGCCCCGGAAAGGAAAATTTGCAGTTTATGCTGATGAAATAACAATGGAAGAAGTTGAGAAGTTCGTTAGTGCCGTTCTTAGTGGGGATGTCCGCTTCTCAAATATTCGTCAGAAACCGGTGCTCCGATGAGTTGAGGGATGTGAGATTGTAGTGTACAGTCATTGTTTGTGAGGCAGTTCAATGTATACTGAGAGATTGTGGTGCAAATTGATTCTCTTGCAGAGAGTGGCAAGAGTATAGAGGAAATGAACAGCAGTTAAAACACTGTAAATCATACAAATATGTAGCTTTATTTGACAGTGGAGGGGAATGTATTACAAGTTCTCCAAATTTATTGTTTAGTTGTGTCTCGTGAAGTGCAGGACCTGTATGTGTTTGTAGTAGAATAACTTCGCGCAAACTGGAACATAGCAAAATGCGTGTTAAGGGCTTGTTGCTGCGAGTGGAGGAAAACATGTAAGTGGAAAATGATGGATACATTTAATCTTCAAGAAGCTAAACAAGGTGCCAGGTAGAAAGATGGTTTAAAGAATTTGAGCTTGCTAAACCCAAATTCTGCTCTATAAGAACAAAGGGCTGCGACCATAGGCCACACGAGACGACAACATCATTTTATCACTGACTCCTCCCACGTGTGACGTGAACGTATCATCTTTCTCTGTCCCCACGTGTGATGCCAACTCATGCGGGGACACGTGTGGCGATAATACCAGGTATCTTCTGGATAAGGCAGGAGGTTGCAGCCATACCTTTGGAGAAGAGGCAGTGAGGTGTTCAAAGAATACAATACACACATAATAATTCGGGGTGTTCACGGGTCGGGTCCTGCAGCGGTTTGAAACCCGCCTGTCGGGTTTTACGCTGGTTTGAGGCGTTTCGGGTTCCAAAATGGGTTGGGAGGTCTGGACATATTTTGACTGAGTTAACAAATGATATCAACTACAAAGTTACAATACACATAGTTGTAACTAAGTTAAGTTACACAGACCTCTTTCATCATAGAAAAATATTTTTAAACACTTCATGGGGACCACTCACCCTAATTTTTGTTTGTATCCACCATGCAAAATTTTTGTGTGGTGAAAAGAGGGGTGTGTAAATTAACTTATTTACACTTATGTGTATTGTAATTCTACCCTAATTAGATATACATATGAATATTCATGTAAGCATGTATATGATTAAGTGTACATATACTGTATAAAAGGATAGATTCTGAAAGTTTAGAGGAAAATCGGTCAGTTTTGAAGAAAATGAAAACTCGTCCAATCAAATTCAAGTAGATTTTCAATTCCACAATGACACTTGTTATTTCTGAGCGGATTTCGACCCAGAAACACCCCTAAAATTTAGTTAATACGATACTTATGCTGCATGCTTGTAGTACTGTATGCCGTATTCTCATTTCTGAATCAATTGAAAGAAAAGAGACTCTGGGGCTGAGACAGGGGCGGAGACTCTGGTGCCATACAAAATGGGGGTTCGGTTCATGTGTGTGAGCCACACACACATACAATAAGGGGCTATTTGGTTGCAAGGAAGTGGATGGAAGTAAGGAAATAGGGAAGTATAATTGCTCACTTCCCTATCTATCCAAACACCAGAAAAAGAAAATAAGAAAACTCCTTTTCCTTTTCTCTTTTCTCTTTTACACAATCATTTCTTCACTTCCAGAGTGCTACAGTTAATTTTGTGGTCATGTAAATCTCATTTGTAATAAGTTGTAGCACAAAACAGTTAATTTTTTGATCATGTAAATCTCACTTGCATTCTAATTACAGTCCATTTTTTATTTTTCTTAATTAATTTTTATTTTAATATTATGTTACGGTCAACTTTTTCACTTCCACTTTCACATTACCATCCAAACACCGAAAAAGACAATATCTTCCAAACCACACTTCCTAACAACATCCAAACACCGAAAAACTTACTAACCAATTCCCAAGTTCTAAAGGGAATTATTACCACTTCCTCAATTCCTCACTTCATTACTTCCACCTTTAATTAAACAGGCCTAAGAAAACCAATCACGCATTGGCATGTGTATTGATACACTTGCTTATAATATGTTAAGTGTGTGAGTCTCACACACATATTAAAAGAGATTATAAGAGTTTCAATTCACGTGTCAACGCGAGATTAATTTTCTTATTATATGTGTATGTGGCTCACACATGAACCGAATTTCCAAAATAGTGGCCGGACTGAATTGGGCTCTTGAGGAGCTGGACTTGGGGAGAGGCTGAGATGTCTCAAACTCTGCAAACCACCAAAAAAATCATTTGGAGGACGTGCAGTTAGTGTAGAGGGGGGGGCACACTGTGAGCTTCTTGCATGCATGCATGCATGTCGGTTTGCCCCTTAATTTGTCGGTATCTGCCCTGGGGAAGGGATGGTGGCCAATCGTATTTGTATTCCTGCCTTCGCTGTCTCAATCCAACCATCAATCTTGGATATTAGTTCTGTATTTATTCTGCCTCCTCAAAATGCATGTTTTATTCAGATAAGGTCAGTGTTGAGTTCTGGACTATACAACCAAGATTAGGGTTTGAATATTCTTCAAGGACGCACCATCCGAGCATGATGGAACCAGTATTCTTGTTGTCCGTACGGTAAATGTAGACCTACGCTGAACCATCAATACCTTGATATCTTTTGTGATATTATACTCTTTCCTCTTTTCAATTTTTCATTATATTTATCTTCCAAAGACATGATTTTTTTGAAGTTAAAACAGCGGCCCTTTTAAAGTCACTCGCGTTTCATTAATAAGTTTTTAATAAAAATAATTCTGAAAATACAATAGAAAAGGCAACATAATCGGATCCCCTCGAGCAAAATCCAAAGACAGGATTTTGACATATATATTCATCTGTATATTGCGAGCAGTTAATTATATATTTTGTCTATCTCATGTGTGTTTAAGGTAAGTCTCAAGCATGAAGTGCACCATTCACCTCTACAAAATTTCCACCACCACAGTGACTCAGGAGAGTGCATGAACAGAATTTAAGTAGGACTCGTCCCAATATTAATGATTTATATATCACTTGAAACATTGACCCATATCATGATCAATGTAACCATTTGTGACGAATTATATACAAGATTCAGTCACGTCACTTGCCCTACTAGCATTCAGTAGTGTTCAGCTAGATGTTCAATCACCTTGACTTGCACCACTCCTCCACCACTTGGCCCCCTTCATTAGAACTTGGTAGTTGATTATCTGATTGAAAATTGTCAATATTATCACATTTCTAGCTAAAATTCCACAAGCCATAAAAGTGATAGTACTGGGGTGGCACTATCTGCTTGTGGTACCCATCAAAGTCTTTGTGATTGGCATGTACATGGATGCATCAGTTGAATAATACAAGATTAAGTCACATCAATGGTCCTAACCTCATAAATGCTGCACTAAAGCGATGGGAAGACTCTACCCACGCAAAAAAAAAAAAAAAAAAAAAAAAAAAAAACAAGAAGATTCTGAGTTAGGGTTCTTTCTTCACCATTTTGGGCCTTGCCGACTTTCTATAAATTTTTTCAGAAGGATGGCACGTAGTCTCGTAGCTTCATGTTGACAAAGAGAATGCATTTCAATGCATTGCCTGATTTCATACCCACTAGCATAAGTGTTTTCCCCTCTGATGGCCCCCTGATCACCCACTTTCTGGCCGAAAGAACCTAGGGCTAATGTTTTAGCTAAAGGGTATGAGTTGATGCTGATGATGGAGGTAGGCATAAATAAAACACACTCTCACACATGCACATATACATGTTTTTTTCATTAAAAAGTTGAGAGGAGAGTTGGTAAGAATGTGATTTTTGATAAAGACGGAACAAGTTTAGGTTCAAAGCATATCATCAATATTACTAGAAGACCAATGCATTGAGAGAGAATAAGAGGTACCCACTCTATTTTCAATAGAATTTTTTTTCCCGCGTAACACCGTAGAATACAAGATGCAAGTAAGCATGTACACTATAACAAAAAAGAGATTCCACACCGTTTAAAACTAATGTGAAAATGAAACAATGTACTGACCTCTATACGGTAGACGTTGTAAGGTGGGGGCAAAGATGCACCAAAAAACGCGAGGCTCAAAGCTCGCGTCCCCAGCTTAACTGCAAAATGTTGGCTTCGTGCTTTGCAAGATGCGGGCTTCGAGCTCTGTGTCTTAACTTTGCAGTGAAGCTGGGACGCGGGCTTCGAGTCCCGCGTTTTGACTTTTCACAAGTGGCTCTGATTAGCCTCGCGTCTAGAGTATACACTCTACTCTCTGATGACTTGTCCTTAGTGATTTTTAGACAGTCTATAATGGTGATGGTTATGGTGTTGGTAGTGAAGAATTTAAGGTTGAGATGGTGAAATTAAAGGTGATAAGAGAAGAAGTAGTGGGGTTGTGGTGATGGAGAAGGAGGTGGTGATTTGGGAGTGTTGGCCCGAAGGCCCATCACTCTAGTTTTGATGATGATCAACTCATGTAGTTATAGTACTAATGATCTTGTGTTTAATTAGTGACAGATTTATGATCAAGATCTTAATAGGTGCATAGCTTCAACAAAGGATTTAAAGTCAAGTTTTGGAGCTAGCACGGTTTGATCGAAGAGCCATTGGATCGTGTTTGGACCAAGTCAAGAAGATGAGAAGGCTTCAAGTGAAGACTTCAAGAAGATGAAGACTTGTGTCTAGGTTTGTTTAAGAAGATTTTATTTTTAGATAAAATGTAAAGGATAGAGCAGTTGGTGGATTGCTCAAGTATCATACACACACACACTCTTGATAGTTTTGTTTTACAAAAGATTTTCTATTTTAAAAAATACATGTTTGGCTTTTGTTATTCAAGTTTTATGTTTTAACCAAAATCATGTTTAGTGCTTAAAGTCAAAAACATAGATATTTCACCATGTTTGTGTAGTGGATCATATCCATACACTCTATGCTTTAAAAGAGTTTAAATATCTTGTTTTTTGTATTTGGTGAAGTTTTGGAAAAACAAGTTTTTGGAAAAATCTAGTTTTGGAAAATACTGTTTTCATTAGAGCCAATTTTTCCATATTACAAAAATAGTCCAAATCATTTGTAACATGCCTTGATTTTGTACAAGCATGTTTATTTATCAAAGTATATTGGTAAAACTATTTTTTTAGATTTTCTGTGATTTTATGGGATTTTATGTGAGTCAAAAAGACCAAGTTTTTAATCCCTAAGTTTTCTGTTCTGGCTTAAGCCGGTCGACCGGACGGTCGACCGACGTGCACAGACGTGCACGCCAGTTCTGGCAGGATGGACGGCTGACAGACCCAGTCGACCGTCCAGAGAGCTCTGCTCTCTGGAAAGGCCCCGGTCGTCCGGGCGGCCGACCGGACAGAGAGACTTGCTCTCTGTATCCTGGATCGGTCGACCGACCGGTCGACCGATGGCACAATGGTCTGAAATATGACCGTTGGCCGGTCGACCGGACGGTCGACCGACAGGCCTGACAGAACCCCAACGGCTAGTTTTTCTATCCCTATAAATTTGGGGGTTTGAGCATTATTTTTCTTTAAGATTTTTAGTAGACTTTGAGCCAGTTTTTCCCACTGCTTTAAAAGAGTTTTCTCCACTAAATTGAGAGCTAATACTTCCAATCAAAAGGAGAGTTTTATCAAGAGTGTTAAAAGAGATTTCTTGAGTTTTTCTCCACCATCTCTTTCCTTGTTTTCTCACACATACACTTGAGCTATCCATTGCTATTCATCCTATAGGAGTGTTGTAGTGAGAGCTTTTATTGGTGATCAAAGTGTTTAGATCACCAAGAGATCATTTCTTGTTTCTTGAGGAGGCGGACGAGTGCGTTCGCGGTTGTTTCAAGTTCGGGTGCGAACTTGTTGTTTGAGGTGCGGCCTCGGCGAGCCGGTGGGCTTGCGGTGTGTACGGACTAGGGAGTCCGAGAGTTGTAGGTGTTGCGGCACCGAGTGATCCGGTGGGATCGATTATAGTGGAAATCCTTCGTGTGTCGAAGGCGGGGATGTAGAGCAAGTGTGCTTGAACCTCGAAACAAATCTCTTGTGTTTGCGATTGCTCACTCACTCTCTCTCTTTGTCTCTTTGTTTATATCTTGCATGCCATTACTTGTCTTATCTTTATATGCATGATATACTTGTGTGCTCAATTGATATACATGCTTGGGATTGTTTGCTAACACTTATATTCAACCAAGAGAGCCAACGCGGCACCTCAACCTTATCTAGGGGAATCTAGAGGAATTTGTCCAGAGCCCTTCACGGGAAATTCGGCAACACTCTTGTGTTATACGTGGTGTTTAGTGTAAAAGTTTAGTTTAGGTCATTATAGTTTTTACTTCCGCATTATTTGGCATTAAGTGACCATTAGATTAGCCATCACCTATTCACCCTCCCTAGGTGATCCTACAATTGGTATCAGAGCCAAGTGCTCTGAATTTGGGTCTTACAACCTAGAGTTAAGATCCTCATTTTTAGGCTAATCACAATATTTGTACACACACCATGGATTTCATGTCACCACCCACTTTTGACATTCTTAACATCCAAATTTGGAAGGTTAAGATGTCCTTGTACCTCAAAGCCCTAGGCATTCATGTTTATTTTGTCACTATTAGAGATGATTATTGTTTAAATGGCAAAAATATTGAGGTTAATGCAAAAGCTCTACATGCTTTAAAGTCAACCCTAAATGATGATTATTTATCTAGGGTTTCTAATGTTGATTTGGCTTTTATAGCTTGAAACATCATCACCTCCCTTGGCGAAAAAGATCTTTATTATGCGGGGAGCGATTCGGATGTTGGAAGCAACGTCTCCAACAAGTGCTATATGGTCCAAGGGGATAACCCCCTTGAGGTAAACACCGAATCCGAGTTAGAAGATGAAGATAACATGTCATATGATGAGCTTACCACTTTTTGTCAATTCCTACTTGAGAAATATGACATGATTAAAAAGGAAAATAAAAATTTGGAAAAGAAATTTGAGTGCATGCATATAGAAAAAGATTCATTAGAAAATAAGGTTGCATGTGTTGAAAAGGAAATAAATTTTGAAAAATGAGAATGTTTCCTTACTTTCTAAATTGAGTGATCTTTGTGAAGGAAAAACATCATTGAAAAATGAAATTATTTTGGTGAAAAAACAAAAGGAAGTCGTTTTTCAAGAAAATAATATTTTAAAAAGAAAATGATTGAAAAAGAACAAGAAAATTTTCTAAAAAGAAAAGACTTTTGATCATGCTTTTCATGCCACCACCTCTATTGATCAAAATGAGATGAAATTTTTGAAAAATAAAATAAATTGTTTGAGCTCTACTTTGAGCACATGTGCATTTAATCACTCTAAATTGGAGTCTATGTTTTCAAAGAAACAAGCTCCACATTCTCATGCACATCATCATGCATATGCTTATGTTGCACGCCACGATTATACACATACACATAAGCATTCTAAGGTGTACAAATGTACACATTGTGGCCGCAAAGGCCATTTAGCAAAGTTTTGTTATGATAAGATTAATCATTTAAATTTTGCTAATAAAAATGTTTGGGTGCCTTACAAGACTAACCCCCAAGGACCCAAAAGAAAATGGGTACCAAAACCCCCATCGTGTGTTTTTGATGTAGGTGAGGGCTCTCACACGACGTGAGAGAGATGGTGCCTTGGTGGTGGTTGCATGGACTAGAAGGACATACATTTGATGCACCGCTATCAAGGAGTTTTGGTGGAAAGGCCACCGTGTTTTGAAGATTTGGAATAGTTCTTTAGTTTGGTAACTATTTTTAAACCTAATTTATTTACATGCTTGTTCATATGTCATATTTTTAGCATGTTCATATTTTAATTGTTTTTGTGCTTTATGTGGTAAATACTAGTTAAATGTAGTTTTTATTAAAACTTAGATTTATACATGTACAAGTAGTGAGCAACAAATTAATTCATATATGTTTGCACTTCATGCTCATTTGTACCCACTATATGCACATGTATAGCCTAGTTTTGATGATTCTTTCATTTACACTTGTTTTGCCAATTTTCGTGTTTTTACTTCATGTATATGTAATTTTTTATTCAAATCTAATAAATATACATGTATACCCGTGAGTCTCTTGCCTTCATGCAAATACTATTAATAGACTAGTTTTATGTTTGGGATATGTATGCATATTGTTAGATTTAGATAAATCATACATATACCTAGAAGTTTATTGTTTTAATAAAAAATTAAATTTTTATGTTTTGTTTGATAAAATAAAATGAATAATTTGTTTTGATCATTTTGAGCCTTAATGACTATTTTCATGAAAATGCTATATACATGATTCTTGTACACTCATACTTCATTTATTTTGTCATGACTTTGATTCATGAACACTTTTATGAGCTTAATCGATTTTGAGTGTCATCTCTTGTGTATTTGGTATGATTCATGAAATACATATGATTTGGTTTCATGTTTTTGAAGGATCTTTAACTAGTTTTTCAAAAATTAATTTAACTAGTTATTTATTCTTCAATGTTTATGAGATATACACATGATCCTATTATTGTTTCAATTAGTATCATTGAATCGTTTCAATTGGTATCAATTTGACTCTATTTTTGTATATACTCATATTTTATTTTCTTATATATGTTTGTATCAATTTCATTTGGTATACTCATTTTTCATACATATATATGAGTTATTTGTGCTTGAGTTAAAATTTGTTTTACATGTTTAAAGCACAAAGTTGTTTATGATAAGAAAATAAAAAATTTTAAGAAAAATTCTTAAGATTTGTTTTATTGAGAAAATTCAAAATTTGTTTTATAAGAAAAATTTAAAATTTTTTGATTTGTATTGCCTATATGCAAGGAGAGCTTAACATCTCTTCTACATATAGATTCATGTTGAGTGTATTGTATATTGAGGAGCTTGACAACTCTTCTTTATGTGGTACACGTGTGTAGGGGGAGTTTCACATCTCCTCTTATGCATTATATAATATGTGTTATGTGAATTGGGGCTTGTCATCCCTTTTTCATGTAATGCATATGTGTAGGGAAGCTAACTTAGCGTCTTCCTCTTCATGAATGTATATCGCATATAATCTTTATTGATTGATTTATGTTTACCCCTTCATTGGTTCCTTGTTTCGGACAAAAATGGGGAGAACAATTTGTTGATTGTGTCTTTACCCCTTTGTTAATGATTGACAAAAAGGGGGAGAAAGATTTTGGATTTATATGCATGTTTTGTGTAAAAGTATTTGTTTATGCATATATGTTTTGTTTTGCAAATAGGAGAAAAGAATTTGATTTGATTTATACTTGATTGGCACGTTTACTCCAACATTTGCATACATGTTTATGTGCCTCATTGCATATTTATTTTGTTTATTGAGATGCATGAGTTAAGGAGGAGCTTCTTTGAAGCTTTACTTTAATCCATGCACATATAACTTCATGAGTTTTGTCATCATCAAAAAGGGGGAGATTGTTGGCCCGAAGGCCCATCACTCTAGTTTTGATGATGATCAACTCATGTAATTATAGTACTAATGATCTTGTGTTTAATTAGTGACAGATTTATGATCAAGATCTTAGTAGGTGCATAGCTTCAACAAAGGATTTAAAGTCAAGTTTTGGAGCTAGCATGGTTTGATCCAAGAGCTATCGGATTGTGTTTGGACCAAGTCAAGAAGATGAGAAGGCTTCAAGTGAAGACTTCAAGAAGATGAAGACTTGTGTCTAGGTTTGTTTTATAAGATTTTATTTTTAGATAAAATGTAAAGGATAGAGTAGTTGGTGGATTGCTCAAGTATCATATACACACACACTCTTGATAGTTTTGTTTTATAAAAGATTTTCTATTTTAGAAAATACATGTTTGGTTTTTGTTATTCAAGTTTTATGTTTTAACCAAAACTATGTTTAATGCTTAAAGTCAAAAACATAGATATTTTACCATGTTTGTGTAGTGGATCATATTCATACACTCTATGCTTTAAAAGAGTTTAAATATCTTGTTTTTTGTATTTGGTGAAGTTTTGAAAAAATAAGTTTTTGGAAAAATCTAGTTTTGGAAAATACTGTTTTCATTAGAGCCAATTTTTCCATATTACAAAAATAGTCCAAATCATTTGTAACATGCCTTGATTTTGTACAAGCATATTTTTTTATCAAAGTATATTAGTAAAACTATTTTTGTAGATTTTCTGTGATTTTATGGGATTTTACGTGAGCCAAAAAGACCAAGTTTTTAATCCCTAAGTTTTCTGTTCTGGCTTAAGCCGGTCGACCGGACGGTCGACCGACGTGCACAGACGTGCACGCCAGTTCTGGCAGGATGGCCGGCCGACCGACCCGGTCGACCGTCCAGAGAGCTCTGCTCTCTGGAAAGGCCCCGGTCGTCCGGGCGGCCGACCGGACAAAGAGACTTGCTCTCTGTATCCTGGATCGGTCGACCGACCGGTCGACCGATGGCACAACGGTCTGAAATATGACCGTTGGCCGGTCGACCGGGCGGTCGACCGACAGGCCTGACAGAACCCCAACGGCTAATTTTTCTAGCCCTATAAATTTGGGGGTTTGAGCATTGTTTTTTTTTCAAGATTTTTAGTGGATTTTGAGCCAGTTTTTCCCACTGCTTTAAAAGAGTTTTCTCAACTAAATTGAGAGCTAATACTTCCAATCAAAAGGAGAGTTTTATCAATAGTGTTAAAAGAGATTTCTTGAGTTTTTCTCCACCATCTCTTTCCTTGTTTTCTCACACATACACTTGAGCTATCCATTGCTATTCATCCTATAGGAGTGTTGTAGTGAGAGCTTTTATTGGTGATCAAAGTGTTTAGATCACCAAGAGATTATTTCTTGTTTCTTGAGGAGGCGGACGAGTGCGTTCGCGGTTGTTTCAAGTTCGGGTGCGAACTTGTTATTTGAGGTGCGGCCTCGGCGAGCCGGTGGGCTTGCGGTGTGTACGGACTAGGGAGTCCGAGAGTTGTAGGTGTTGCGGCACCGAGTGATCCGGTGGGATCGATTATAGTGGAAATCCTTCGTGTGTCGAAGGCGGGGATGTAGAGCAAGTGTGCTCGAACCTCGAAACAAATCCCTTGTGTTTGCGATTGCTCACTCTCTCTCTTTGTCTCTTTGTTTATATCTTGCATGCCATTACTTGTCTTATCTTTATATGCATGATATACTTGTGTGTTCAATTGATATACATGCTTGGGATTGTTTGCTAACACTTGTATTCAACCAAGAGACCAACGCGGCACCTCAACCCTTATCTAGGGGAATCTAGAGGAGTTTGTTCAGAGCCCTTCACGGGAATTCGGCAACACTCTTGTGTTATACGTGGTGTTTAGTGTAAGAGTTTAGTTTAGGTCATTATAGTTTTTACTTCCGCATTATTTGACATTAAGTGACCATTAGATTAGCCATCACCTATTCACCCCCCCCTAGGTGATCCTACAGGGAGATGGTGGAGGAATTGAAGATGTGGTTGAATTTGATGGTGGGGTTTTGAGGAAGAAGAAAATGGAGATGTTGGAGTTGGAGGAAGTTTGGGGAAGGGGGTGTGGTTGCCGCCGGCTTGGGGACCGCCGACCTGGTCACCGGAGGTGGGCGGTGGGCACCAGTGTCGGGTGATGGTGGAGGTGGTCGGCCAAAATTAATGGAGAAGAGAAGAGAGAAAGTGACATTAGATAGTGTAATATCCCTAATCTAAACTACTGTATTTTTATTTTTCTAAAGTATTTATTTTATCTTACTGGTGATTTATTATTTTTGTCACTACTTATTTTAGTAGTAGTTATTATTAATATTGATGATTAACATTATTAGTGTTTCTATTATTATTGTAATTAAGTATTGCTAGTTGTTAATGGTATTGGTATTATTTATTATTATTTTGATATTAGTATTCATGCTGGTACTAATCATTGTTGTTGTGTTCTCTTTGTTTAGCCTCCTATTCCTTTACCCATTATCTTGAGTTACCCATTATCCATTATATCACCTATACCCACTTACTATTTGGATTCAACCCATTTGTGCCCGTTCACCCATTTGGATCTATGTACCCATTATAAACCCATTACCCATTTACCTATTTGGATCCTAACCCATTACTCAATCCTTACCCAAACCCATTACCCAAATATCTAATCCTAACAACCCAAATCTTATCATATCTAAATCCTAACTAACCCCCCTAAATCTCCACCGTATCCTAATATTAACTAATCTCCCCCTCCCAATACCCACAGCCGTAGCAGGACATCCCAGGATCTTCCCTCCTTGCTGCCGCAGATCTCCTCCAGGGCTCCCCCCTCTTCCCTTGATGGCCGAGCGCCTCCATATCCAGCAGCACGGCAACGGCCCCGGACCACCTCCACCTCTCCTCCAGGCCAGCAGCACAGCTCATCTCCTTCCCTCCTGCTGCATGGCACACACAACAGCCGACAGCACCTTGCACAGCCCCCTACATTGGCCGACCTCCCTCCACCAGCATGGCGGCAACACCACCACAGTCCCAACCAGCCCCTCCTTCCCTCTTGCAGACCTGGACAGCGACTCGACGATCTCCGACGATCCCTTGGCAGCACGGTCACCAGCGCCCTGTCAAGCGCAGCAGGCCGGCCACCATCACCAGGACACGACAGCCCGGATCTCCTTCGGCACCAGCAGGCCGTGTGCGCCCCCCAGACCGAAGCAGCGGCCTCCTCCCCTTGCTGGAGACGCCCAGCAGCGACGACGGATCAGCAGCAGACCTGCTCCTTCTCCCCTGCGCGCGGACAGCCACCAGCAGTCGTGGCCGAGTCCCCCCAGGCCGGATCCAGCAGCCTGGTGCTTCCCCAGCACAGCAGAACAGCAACGGCAGCAGCAGATCAGCGAGTGCCACATCCCGCAGATCTGCACACGGCAGCGAGTAGTAGAGATCCAGCGCACGGCATCGTCCCGACGACAGCCCTATGTGAGTGTTCTCTCTCCTCCTTTCTTTATTCATCGAGTGATTATACATGTTGTGTATGTGATATCAATGTTGCGATATATGATTTTGTATGGCGATCGTTAAGTTGGATATAGATTGTCAATTCCTTTACCTTGCCATGATTGAATACATAAATATGTTATGCATAGATATCTTTGATGTTGGAGTCCCTTGTTTAACCTATGAGTATCTAGATTAGTTATGTAGACTATACATGATGGAGCCCTTATGTGTATTGGAGAGAAGATGGGGAGAAGAGTGGAGTATCTCATAACCTAAGTGCCCAGACAGAACTAGATTAGTCGACTTGCCCATATTGATAGTCGACTAATCCATGTATTAGTCGACTATTACCAGCCCCTAGTCGACTAACCCACCTTCCAGGAAATAGTTCTGCTCTCTGTATTTCCCTGCTAGTCGACTTGACCTCTTCTGTAGTCGACTAACAGTGTTAGTAGTCGACTACTCACTTTACCCTAGTCGACTAATAGGCTGATCTGGAAGTTGTATAGCCCTCTGTATCTCTGTTAGTCGACTAGTCTTATCTGTCAGTCGACTTGGCCTAGGTGTAGTCGACTTGGCCCACTTGATTAGTCGACTATACCTTCTTCTAGTCAACTTGTATATAGCCCTAGTCGACTAATACCTGTCTGTCAGCTGTGCATGGTTCCTTGATGGATTGTGGACTTCATCCATAGATTATGTATTGGTTATTGATAGATGTATATAATATCGAGGGATAGATATTAGATGGAATGACTTGACTTATCATGATAGATCTTATATGCATGGATTGGATATGTTGTCAAGTGTTGGGATCTGATGTTGACCTTAAAAGAAATGTGAACCCTTGAGAACTTGGGAATCAGATTAGATTGTTAGAGTGAGAGAACTAAACTTGATGATTGATATATGTTGGAACAGCAGTTTATGTATCAGATTACTTGATGTGTATTGATACTCGATTGTTATGGAACTACTGGAATTATGAGTTGGTTGTAATGACTTGGATTCATAGTTGAGTATTTGAGATCTATTAGATGATATGTCATTGATGTTAAGTATCAGAAGTAACTATCCTATATTGCAGCTGATTGAGGACATATTAGATATGACTGAATTAGTTGGGTTGTGATTTAGATTGATCTTGAGTTAGAGAGCATCCAGAATTTATATTCTTTATATTGGGGCCTGATCTGTATTAAGATGAGATTGACGTAGTTGGTTTATAGTTGTGACCATTTGGAATTTGTTTAGATGATATGTTGTTGATGTTGAGTACCAAGAATAGATATTCTAGACCACATGTTGTTTGAGGATGTTTCTTCTGTAGTTATGATTATGGAGTGTGTTGACTTGTTGATATTGAGGACATGCCATGTGCTTCATGTATAGATATTGATTACATAAGTTAATAAAGATTGAGTTATTATGATGGTGATCATATTCTGTGTTCAGAGCTTATGAGACGGTTGGTTGATAGGTTAGTCGCTATTGTGTTTTAGTGCAGATGGATGTGAGATATTGACCGGTTCTAGATTAGACTGTCTATTGAACAGTATCTGGATTCATTATTGCATAAATTCATGCTACTGAAAGTTACTGGGAACAGATTGTTTGACCATAACACCCTGTACAGTCCCATTGTTCATCGTATACACGGTTACTGTTACTGTTCACTGTTACTGATATTGTTCACCGTGTATACGATTACTGATTGACTGTTACTGTACTGTTATTGTTACTGTCACCATATCGTCCCAGTGTTCTAGATAATATGGATATTGACTGATTTAACTGAATTGAATGAATAATAATGTAAATGGACAACTTACACCGGGATTGGGGAAATTGATGGAGGAGACAGCGTCTGTATTTTGAGTGGACCTAGGATACAGGTTGCGCAGCCGAGATACGGTTCCACTGTAGGGTTCCGGGGGATGACTGACATCCCATATTGTTCATATTGTCATTGTTATTGACACATTGTCATTGTTATTGTTATTGACTACCTAGCGATAGGATCTGGTTCAGCGCCAGGTGATTAGGCCGTGGTTCTGGGTATGTACGGACCCACCTAAAGAATGTACAATGTCTCTTCCACTAATTTCAATAACTTAGGACCCTGATTGACACGTGTAGTAGGCGTAGTATGAGATGCGTCTATTACAGGTGGCAATTGGTGTTCGCTGACATAATAAATGACAATGAACTGTTATAATGTATTGTGACTAACTATAATCATTTGGCTGTGTATATATATATAACTATGATAGACATATGACTATAGCCATGATCAGATTTATATACCAGATTAGTGACATTGTTAGGATTCACATGTAGACATCAGTTGTTTATTTACAGTTGTGATAGTTGTCTTATATCTTTATTCATGTTGTTATCAGATATACTACAGTTCAGTTATTTATCATGTTATTTAGTTTCTTATATCTGCAGTTGTTCTTGTTATTACTTTATGCACATTGTTTACATGCACGAGCAGTCCCTTTACACACACTCACCATGGTCGCGTTCTAACGACCCTGGATTTGCACGTCCAGATATTGGACGCTTGTTTCTCCTATGCAGGTGTTCGATGAGACTATACGCTTTGCGGGGAACTGGAAGCTCTTTCTTTCGATTCTGGTACTCTTGCATTTTCTTTTCCTACTATTATTCCTTGATTCTTGTATATCACATCTAGCCTGTCATTCTATTCTTTATTTCATTTCAGATCCTGTGTAGTCTTATATGTATTATTGCAGTGGCCGATGAGTATTTTAGTTCTGATTTATAGCTTGTTCAGGTTAATTTAGGCTTAGCGTGTATACGTGAGGTATTTTCCTCGCATATATACGTCGCCGACTCTCGTCGCGTCTCCGCTTCTACTTATTTTGGGAAGCGGGGCGTGACAGAGAGTGAGAGAAATTAGAGAAAGAGAGATTATATGGGAGAGGGGAGAGACCCGCGTCAGCCAAAGATGCTGAGCCCCGCATCTGGACTGAGCCCCGCGTCGGCCAGAAGGGGGAGAAGGCCTGTGTTTGGGAGAGGAGAGAGAATAGGTGGAGGAAGATATTTTGGGAAAGGTTGGGGAAAATTGTGAAAGGAAAAAGAAAATATAAAAAGAAAAAGAAAAGGAGAGGAAAAGGAAAAAGGAAAAGAAAAGGAAAATCTCTGGGAAAACTCTGGATTCGGGAAAAAAACTGATATTATTTTATCTTGTCAAATTTTGACAAATTCAGAAAAATTTTCAAAAATTCTCTAAAATAGAAAATATTATACTGAGGATTATGGTGAAATAAGATGTAAGAAATTCAACTCTGTTTGCAAATTAAAAATTATGGAATTGATCGGCGACACAGGTCGAACCAATTTGAAGATTTTGCAGAATAATTCAGTAAATTTTTAGAAAATCATGAAAAATTTAAAATATTGAAAAACAACATTTAAAACTGAAATCGATTAAGTCTGACGAAAAGTCAAATCAAGCAGTACACTGAGATAGGGTCCCGGGTTCGGACTCAGGTTGACTCGGAGTCCAAAAATCCGGATCCGATACCAATTAATAATATAAATAGTTACAAAAAAGTAAATATAGAGGAAAATAGAAAAATACAATCAAAAAAATCTGAACACGTATCTGGGTACGTATTCTGGGGACAGAGTATTATAGCAGGAGACGATGATGGATTGTAAGGCCTTTCCACAAGGATTGACACTGTTGAAGCGTATATCTGCGCTATAAACTCAATCTTGGATGACGTAATATAAGAGCTCAAGAGATTAATCCTCAAGATCGATGATCAAAGTCTAGCTAATGGTACATACCGAAGCGGACAGGATCATCCATATATTAAACTTCACCATCTTCACCTCACATCCACCACATCAACCACTACCATATCACCCATCATCTAATCTTTCTCTACCACCTCCATCGCATCCACCACAACAACCACCACCATATCATCCATCGACTAATTTTCGCTCTGACCTCATAGTCACTCTCCCCCCCCTCTCTCTCTCCCCTTCTTCAGCGACCAGATGCCACCGCCGTCCTTTCCCTCATGTCCGCCCCTCTCCCCACTGCCCGTGCCGTCATCCACCGCACCCTCATTGTTGACCGCCGAACGCCTGTCGCGGCACCGCTCCAACCTCACCCGCGCCGAAGTCTCCGGCAGCGGCAAAAAGCCCTACCATCAAAAAAAGACCGGTCGCGCCCGCCGTGGGTCCCAGCGCACCCCACTCTGACCTGACGGAGGCATCATCTTCGACCCCAAACCTAAGGACTGGTCCATCAAGATTCATGATCATTGCTTGATTTTCCCTTAAAAAGAAAAGATCATTGCTTACTTTTGTTGGGGGAAAATCTGAAATTGAATTGTCTGGAAATTAATTCAAACTTAATACAAGAAAAGGCACATTTTTTACTCACAACAAAGACTTTCCTTTGCTGCACTTGTTAATTTAGGGCCTGTTTGTTTCATTGCAAATCGTCGCAAGTCGTAAGTCGTAAAATGAAAATGGAAAAAGTGAACTGTAACAGAGAAAATATATTGTGTTTTACGGTGTTTGGTTGATAAAGTGAAGTGTAAATGGAAAAGTATATTGTGTTTTACGGTGTTTGGTTGATAAAGTGAAAGTGTAAATGGTAAAATATATTGTGTTTTACGGTGTTTGGTTGGTAATGTAAAAGTGTAAGTGGAAAAGTTGACCACAAAATTAACTGTAGTGATTTAAATATTATAAATACTATTAAATTAAATCTACTATTGCAAATTAAATTGTATTAATAAATTTGAGATAAAAAATTAATAATCTTAATATTTTATTTATAACAATAATATTAATAAAATATTAGTATAAATAGTAAAATATTACTAAAATATTAACTAAATAAATAATATAAAATTTTAAGAAAATCTAAAGAACATTAATAAAATTTTAAGAATACTAATAAAATATAAATATTAAAAAATCTTACAAAAATAATAAAATATAGTTATAATATTATAATATTAAAATACTTGAAAATTTTTATAATATAAATTTTATTATAATATTATTGTAATATTATAGAAATATAAAATTAACAAAGTAAAATATAATTATAATTTAATAATAAATTATCATTATATTATTATTATACTGAATTATTATTACAATATTAACATAATAAAATATTAATATAATAATAAAATATATTATGATATTATAAAGTAATTTTTTATATTAAAAATAAATAATTAAATATATAGTAAAGTATAATATTGTTATATTAATAAAATATTAACTCTAAATAAAATAATAAAAAATGGAATAAATATTAATAAAATAATAAAGTATTAAATAAAATATTAAATAAAAAATATTAAATATTAAAACAATATTAAAAACAATAAAAAATTAAAGATTAAAAATATAAAATAATTAAATAATTAAATAAGAAATTGAACACTATTTAAAATATTAAATATTTAATAATATTAAATTATATATTGATTATCAAGTAACTGTTTTGAACTATAAGTGTACTACAATTGTGAGTTACATGACCACAAAATTAACTGTAGCAACTGCAAGTAGGAAAATATGAGTGTAAAAGTGAGATTTACATGACCACAAATTTAACTGTAGCAACTGCAAGTGGGAAAGAAGAGTTGCATTTTACAACTTGTTTTTCAGCGAAACAAACAACGGAAAATGGAAAAGAAGTTTTACGACTTGCGTTTTGCGACGTTTTGCGGCGAAACAAACGCGCCCTTAGTATCGCCTCTGCTTCTATCCTGCAGTCGACTATTAACTGGGAATTGGGAGGAGTGAAGCAATTAGGTTTTTTTTTGTGTAGACAGAGAATTTTAGTTGTAGGCCGAGCAGGCGGCGAAGGGCGGCGCGTGAGGGCGAGCGGGCGTGAGGCGACGGGCAGGCGGCGAAGGGTGCGGGCGACGGGTGGGCGACGCGTGCGGCGAAGGGCGACGCGGAAAAGACATTTTTCAAATCACACTTCCTAACAACATCCAAATACCGGAAAACTTACTAATCAATTCCTAAGTTCCATAGGGAAATATTACCACTTCCTCAATTCCTCACTTCCACCCTTAATCAAACAGGCCCGAAGTGGAGCTCAGAATGGGTTGAGAGTAAGAGTCGAATATAAAGTATAAATATATTTGATGCAATGACACTTAACGAGTGCCTGTAGCTCAACGGCAATGCAATTGATTATGGTTCAATGGATCCAGGTTCAACTCCTGGCAGGCACAAATCATATTTTAAATTAAACCCCGGATTCTTTGTCTCTCTTCCTTAAAGGACGAAAAGGTCAAACTTTTGTTCCTGCAAAAGGAAAGGGTATTTTGTTTTTTAACTATCTTTTTTTTTTCTCTATATATATCTTTGGAATTCTTATTAAATTAGGATTCTAATTTGATAGGTTGACTTTATTAAAATTCTAATCAGTTGATTACTATAACTCAATTAGATTTCTTTGAATCTTTCTCAAAATTCTGATTTGATACAGTTTAATTTTAATTGAATAGAAGCTTCAACTTCAAAATATTATAAAGATGAGAGAACATGAAAGAAATTATTACAAAAAGGGAACTCCTTGGGCCACTTTCCATTGAAGGATTATTGTGCAAATAGAAGAATTAAATAGTTGCATTTTGAAGCCATGTTGGATTTATTCTTAATGAAAAACTTACTTTTCAACTTAGATTTATTTCTTAACTGGATAGATGATCTAGTAACACAACTAATCACGAGACATAATAAGTCTCTAACTCAGCTATTTAGGTTTATAAATAGAGTCATTTTCTCTTTATTTAACACACATGTCTCCAATTCTTCTTTCTCCCACTACAAAAAATTCTGAGGCTTATTCTTCATGAGAATCACTTCAGTTTAAATTACATATTTTCTTCTCCTTTCTTCATATTTTTCAGACAACCACTCCAATTCTGATCAGAGGCCTAGGACTCACGCTCGAGCCTAGGTCTGGTGTATTCGATGGCTTTCACCGCTAGTTGACGGCGAACAATCCAACGCCCGAGTGATAGGGCGGGCCTTAGTCTTTTAGGATAATGACGTGTCACGATTGCTCTCCCAGACCAATTTCTTTCTTTTTATGTTATTATTGTACAATAACACTTTATGATATAAATTGTGTTTTTAAATTATATATTTAGAACAGAAAATATCAAGAAATGGACCTAATATCCAACAATCTAAAAGACTAAGATATTTTAAAACTAATTCCTTTTCTTTCTTTTTATCCACTTTCATGCAGCAACAACTATTTAAACATTGCCTCCAGATTCTTATTATTTGAATTGCACTTTGCAGACATGTATCCTTTACCTTCACAAAAGAGAGAAACATATGATCATGTTATTGTGCCTGATTTTCTAGAGGTTTATTGGAGTAGACAGAAAATCATCATGTTATAAGTGAAATCATACTGTGATAATGTTACATGTCCCAATTCTGTGTCATGGTAATATGGTTTGGGATTTTGCATAATATAATGCTTAATCTTCATTTATGGTCTTCATTTCATGACAAAAAAATCTTTTTGACAAATTATTATACCCTAAATGAAGCTATGTAAAACGAGACATGATTGTAGTACACATCTCTCTGGAGTGATAGATGTTTATCACATGAGAGTGTACATGAAATGCAGTATGTTTATAACATGCATCTTTTTTGTTATATAATATATTTAATTATTATTCATTAATTTGTAAGTGCTGCTACGATTTGTACTTTTGAAGCTAAAATTATTCTTATTTTATTCTTCTTTATCATGCAGTAGTACTAGCGTACTAGTTGTGGTGTTGAAAGTTCAAAGATTATATTTTTCTTTTAAGGTTATAAAAGAATATTGATATTTGCTTCTTAATTTTTGCAAAAAAAATTTATGAAAAAACTCATGTGCCATGCTCACACTATTTCCTTTAGGTTGCTAGATTATTATCTTGTTTGCTCTTAGATTGCTATCTTTTTTTCAATTGAAAGTGTAATTTAAACAGTAAATACGTATTCTATCTTAAATTTATTACTATTTATTGCTTTAAGTCTTAACTATATCTACACTTTTTACATTCATCACTTTTTACATTCATTACTTCTTTTGCATTCACAATTTAGTAGTAATCTTGTTTCATATATAATCCTTTGATACTGAAAGATTAAGTACATTTAGTAATTTAAACCTGGAGTTTATCATTTTCATTCATTTTACTTTATGCCAATTAATTGATCTTAAAACTGTTAGAACTTACTTACGATTTTTTTGGGTGTCACTATCTTTATGTATTGTCAACGTTAATTATTCTCATTTGCATAAGAGGTTTATGACACCAAGAAATTTAATCGTGTATATACTTGCTTCTTGCAATAGGATTTTTCAAATTCTTACAAGTATTTCATATATTTCAAATTTTAGATATTTCAAATTCTCCCAAAATACAAGAATATTTCAAAATATTTGTTATCTAAATTCTTACAAGCATATTTGACAAATTCCTACGAGTAATTAATTAGTCAACTAATTCTTGCAAGTGATTAGTTAGGTTTTTGCAATAGTTGATATCTTAAAATTGGATAATTATCTAATTACTGAATTAACTATCTCTTACCTGCAAATAATTTAATTATCTAAATTTTTGCTATTAATTAAATTGGTATTGTCTAATTCTTTCATCAACAACACCATGAATTAACTTATTGCAATAATTTTAGAATGTCTTATTCTTAAAATTTTGTTCTAGCAATTAATTGTCTAAATATTGGAAATTGAATTGTTCAAATTCTTGTGAAATGAATTATTTAATTACTGCATTTCAAATTCTAGTCTATTATTATTTGATCCTTACTCTGCTCTGTGAGATAATTCTGCCACTTAATTAAACAAGAGCTTTACCCCCTTTTATATTGCATATCCTAATTTAAAACTACTAATATAAATTTGTATTCTGACATTTTTAAATATTACGTTTACATTAAACATGGTAGAATTCTTCCTGTTATTTTGACAAATTTATATTACAACAACATTATTTGTACTCTTTTCATGTAGCTGAAATAGGCGTAGGTTCCTAAGTATTTTTAGTTCAATAAGACTTAAAAATTAAAGGGTAAATTATTTCCTCAAAATTTCGTATAGTTTGTGTTTAACTAAGAAAGGGTACTCAACGTGGTTTTGTAATTAAGAAAAATCAAGAGCGAAAAAACTCCTACCTGAGTTACGCGGACCTAGTCAATTGGACTGGTAAAATTAGGATTTTTAACTAACCCAATAATTTTAGAATCTTTTATTAATATCACCAGCTTTTGTTTACCATAAATTTAAATGTGATATTGTTGTCTAGATTATAAGCCTAACTTACACACCAATATTTGAACATGCTTGAATCTGTCTAGGATTAACCTTGATTTTCTATTATGTTTGGATCAAGGTTTAGTTATATTCTTTCGTATTTGAATGTGATGCAAATAATGATCGGATTATGTTATATTAGTTAGAATTGATATCCTTGTCTATACTAACTTTATTATGAGAAATAACTTTATTATGAGAAATAAAGTAGGATTAAAAATTTTATAATTTGGCTCATGTAAATGAGTATATTAATCTTAGCCACGTACAAAATTATTAATAGTCATGTGTGATTTTGCCCTCCTATCCAACGCTAAGTTACATTGCTTAAAATGAATGATTTTCTTATAATATAGTATTATAATTGAGATCAAGAGACTACTTCCTAATCTCATTATTATTTTGACTATTGCCCTTTAACTTATAATTATCAAGTTTTAGATTTGGTTCTATTCGACATTCTAAAAATTTGACTTCAGCTTAACTTTACAAATTAAAATTTTCTTCTAACTAAGTTTAGAGATATATTAAATATCTATTTTCATATTTTCATATGTTTTAATTGTCGAGAACTGACCAAGATTCATGGTTAAGAAATTTCAATTTGGATTCTTGTTACATGTCTTAAATTGAATTTTTTTTATCTATGTTAATATCTCAAGCAATGAAATAAATTTTCTTGAAATTATCTTATAACTAGAAAATTATTTAATCAGTTTTATTTCATTACTAGCTTTTATTCAACAAGATATTGGAACTGTATCAAGTTAAAAATATCATCTATTAATTTAAATCACTATATTTATTAAAGTATATTCATAACTGTCAAAAATTATACACCTCCTATTTAAGTGTTTTCTTGACTTTTTACAATAATAAAATTATGAAAAAATTCTTATCTAAGTTGTGAAAAATATTAAACTTCAGATTTTTACTATTCATTAAATTGTGTATATATATTAAATTTCAAATTTAAAATTACGAGTGCATCATTCTATAGTTGAAATATTTTAAAATGATCGCTACATTTTATATAGTCATGCATTTCAAGTCTTTCTTTAAAGACTTTACATCTTCGGGAAAGATATTATAATTTTCACTATTAATTGTAAATATTTTTTAAATCATTTAAAATTTGTTTGAAGATTTTAAATGTGACATATTTTCAATCTATAATGCATACATTATATGCATGTATTATTTATGAAAACATGAACAAGTTACATGTACAAAGAAAATTAAATTCTATATCCTAATTACTAAGTTAAGACAATGGTGATTTGTTAAGATGAAAATTCATACGCTATTAAGAATATAAATGATAAGGCAAATTAGAATGTTTTGCTATCTGGTAAGAAATCAATTTGCAACATCTTATAAGATATTAAACCCTCATCTGTGACATCATTAATGTCTTGATAAAGTGAGTAGAATGGATAATAAATATTTATTTTCCCTCTAATATATGTACAGTTTATAACATTTTGATCAAGTATATACTATACTTTTTCATATGCTAAAGCTTTATTTTCAGATATATATTTGGATTTCATATTAATATTTAAATTTTACACTCAATGTGCATTAAAATGGCTTTTGATAAGCATAAATTGCTTGATTATTTTTTATCAAATTAAATATATGTATATATATATACTTTAGATACTGGAATAATTAAATGCAGTGCATATATGCTTTATCATAAACTATTATGTTATAATTCGCTCGTTTTGTAACTAAGGCAATAAGGAAAACTTTATAATTACTTATAATCCCAAATGGGGGAGATTCAAACAAATGCGCAAAGGCTTTATAGCTCTGATAAAGGATATCAAGAGTCATAAAATATGATCACGAAGAGTTAAACTTCTGACTGTCACCACTTGAGAAATAAAGATTGTTAAACTATTGTTTAACCTTAGGCAAAGTCATTCTGATTAAGAATATTTTTAGGAGTGTGGTCCTAGATTCATCGAGAGTTCATCGACAGTGGGAACCGAACCTACTTGATTGGGAGTTGGTGTTCGGTACGGAAAAGAGATTTTGCCGTAAAATTTCCTTGAATCAGTTGAAAGATTACAACAAAACAATATTCCGACTACAAGGGAGGGAGGATGCTTGAATCTTCCCTTTGTTTAAATCTGGGTTCTTCGTGTGGCGATGGAGAGTGAATCTTGTTCTCCGTTGACCAGATGACCGTCCTGGACCGTCGGGGGTCTTCTCTTCGGCCGGTAGGGGAGTAACTCAGCTCCGGCTACCAAACTCTCAAAGAGGAGGTAGGCGAAGATAGGCTAGTACTCAGTAAGCCTGTTGAAGAATCTCTTCTCTCTCGGTCGTTGGCGTCGGGCTTCTCTCTCTCGATGCCTTGATCTTCTGACCCTCTGGATTCAAAAATGCCGACCTTAATTGATCACTCGACCTTCTTCTCCCACTGAATCCAAATCTTCGACCCTTCCTTCATAGCCAACAGGGCTATTTATAGGGGTCTTAGGGGGTGATCGTGCCCCCCTAAAAATGCGCCTGAATGAGGGCCGTTACCCGCGATACGCGCGGTAACTGGCTCCCCACGATCTGGGCGGTTGCAACTGAGACGCGGATTTCAGACTAAACGCGCCTTGATGCTGAGACGCGGGCTTCAGGCCGGACGCGCCTTGGATGCTGAGACGCAAGCTTCAGGCCGGACGCGCCTTGGATGCTGAGACGCAAGCTTCAGGCCGGACGCGCCTTGGATGCTGAGACGCAAGCTTCAGTCCCTTGCGTCTTGGATGCTGAGACGCGGGCGTCGAGCCAACGCGCCTTGATATTGAGACGCGGGCTTCGGGCCGACGCGCTTTGATGTTTAAGACGCGGGCTTCAGGCCGACGCGTCTTGAAGTTGAGACGCGGGCTTCAGGCCAACGCGTCTTGAAGTTGAGACGCGGGCTTCAATCCTTTGCGTCTTTGAGACTGCTTCTTTGGTGGCTTGCCTGGTTAGTCATTTTTAGACAGCCTACAGAACCCCCTCCAAAGTTTCCGATATTCCGCAGTTGAATGGGACGGATTTCGGAATACTTTGGACTTAAACCGCGTTCGCCTTTGTGACCGGACTGTTGATGCTTCGGGTTCGACCTTATCCGAATTTGGTCTTCGTGAGTGTACTGTTGAACTCTTAGAAACCATCAGAGTCGATCGTGTTGAGTGTCTAGATACACAGCCTAGACCTCCCCAATTGCTTTTTAGTCTGTCACGGGTGCGTTTTTGGCTGGGAGTAGTTGGTTGTCTGTTGGCGCCAGTGTACTGTTGAACTGTCTTGCAGACGCATGAAACTGGACGCAGGCTCCTTTTTGAAAGCAGACGCAGGAGACTGGACGCAGGCTCCTTTTTTGAAAGCAGACGCAGGAGACTGGACGCAGGCTTCTTTTTGAAAAGTAGAAGCCACTTTGAAGACGCAGCGTCTATAGGGTAGACGCGATGTTGGTCAGACGCGAACTCCTTAGAGGGGACGCGACCTTTAGAAAGCATTCTTGGAGATGCTGACGGGGCATGTCCGGTGCGTTTTCTGGGCGCGAACTTTACGCTGTCATGATGACGCCGCCAGCTGGCCTGGGGAAACGGCGAAATTTCGCCTTTTGGCGCGCGGATCTTGCGGTTCATTAAATGAACTGCTCCACGTGTCGGCTTCTGATTCGCGGCGGGGTTGCGACGCATGATCTTCGTCACCGGCAGTGATTTTGTTACACGCGTCAAGCGACGGTTCGCTGCAGCGTCCCTTGGGTCACGCGCCGCGTATCTCTGCGTATCCCCGTGCCTATAAAAGGCAACTGTTTGGAGAACTTCCTCTTCTTCTCCGCATTCGCTTGCTCTGAGAATTTTAGAAAAGAACTCTCTTCCTCTGTTCCTTTTTCTAGCTTCAGACCAAACTCGCCATGGCACCAAAGACCAAGCCGACCGCCTCTTCCTCAAAGGCGACCACCACCGAGGCCCGGAGGGGCGTCTCCTCCTCTGCGCCGGACTTCGTCCTCCAAGGCCTCCAAGGTAGTATGCCTTAGGCAGAACTGACCCTTAAGGACTTTAAACCATTAAAAGCGTGTTTGATTCCCCAGACGCAGTCTTTGGGATGATAACCGGGGCGCGGATTAGATAATCTGACACCCAAGAGCCCTGTGCTTCGGGTCCTTCACTTAGAATTTCTCTAACTGTGAAGGTCTCTGGACGCAGCTTTGCAGAACGCAGATTTGATCTTCGCGTTCTGTGTCATCAGGCGCCAATTTGATGAATCTGGCGTCTGAGTCCAAGTACTTTGAAATTCCACAAGTTTTGGTTTGCAGAACGCGGATTTGATCCTTGCGTTTCTGTGTCATCAGGCGCCAATTTGATGAATCTGACGTCTGAGTCCAAGTACTTTGAAATTCCACAAGTCTTGGTTTGCAGAACGCGGATTTGATCCTTGCGTTTCTGTGCCATCAGGCGCCAATTTGATGAATCTGGCGTCTGAGTCCAAGTACTTTGAAATTCCACAAGTCTTGGTTTGCAGAACGCGGATTTGATCCTTGCGTTTCTGTGCCATCAGGCGCCAATTTGATGAATCTGGCGTCTGAGTCCAAGTACTTGGAATTTCATAAGTGGCTTCAATCTTTGCGTTCTGTGCTTCTTGACGCAGATTTGCGGGTCTGGACGCGGATTTGATGATTCCTGCGTCCAGTATCTTTTCTGCGTTCGGACGCAGAACACTTGGTATTTTTCTTTACTTTTGGTAAAGCATCTGACTTAAGTGTCTTCATCTTTTTGCAGCGCCGCAACCTGCTACTTCACTCCCCAAGATACGCCATTTTGGGCATGTAGGTGGAGCTGACCGGAACCTGACCTTTGTGCTGCAAAGGACTGCCCCTGTGACTGCCGACCAGTCGCCGGCTCGTGAGAAGAAGCTCTCGAATGTCGAGATGAGGACTCTTCGAGTGCTGATGACCGATGCAGCATTCGTCACGGATGACGGCATCCAGCTGAAGAAGCCCGCCTTCTTCTTCGGGGATCATATCCACGATGGCGGCCATCGCGTGCACGAAGGGACTTACACATGGCTCCGTCAAATAGGGGGCCGAAGGTTCTTTCTCCCGGCCATGGATAGGATGTACCCTATGTTCTATTACCAGCATATGTCCGTCCCGCGGAAGATGGAGTTTGACCTCGCTCGATATGCTCCTGAGGTTACTCTTGGCGATCTGGGCTCCCACCACCAAGTGCACCGTCATGACGGCCATGACGAGTCGGTTATCGGCCTTTTCCCTGGATCGCGTAAGAGGGAGATCCCGTCTGGAGAGATACCGCACATTGGCTCCACCTTCCTCAACATGTTCATGGCAGCGGAGGGTGACTATCCAGTTGCGTTCCGTGCATATGGGTGGATCTATTCCCCAGCGAATTACTGGTGGGGCAGGATGGTTGGCTTTGTCCTTACCGAGCTCGGGGATTTGCTGAAGCGTGTAGGACTGTACTCGGCGGTCAGGGCCGTACAGTGGGGGATCCCTCAAAGTTCTCAAAACTTCTTTGGGATCCTAGAACGTTACAATCCCTTGACGGGGACGTTCTTTACTCCAGTCGGGGAGATGGGCCTTGCCTTACACGAGCTGCACGAGGTCTCAGGACTGGTAACAGGGGACATGCCTATGAAGAATATGTCCCGACCGCTGTGGAGCTTCGCTACGTGAAGGAGGAGTTTCCCCTCATATACGAGACCTACTGGGAAGTGCTATGTCACTTCCATATCTGCGGTCAGCTCACCAAATGGCGGTCGCAGGGGGTCACGTACCTGTCTTGGGCCAGTTATTTGTTCAACAATGTGAACACCAAAGACCACTTGATCACCCGATTGACGCCCAGCTCTGATAGGGAGATCGAAGACCGGATTGATCAGATGTCCGAGAAATTCTACACCACAGAGTCGAACGAAGATGGTTTCGACCCTGACTTGGTTTTCGAAAGCTTCCACCACCAAGCCGGATTCCTATCTCCGATCGGGCGCTGCTGGCAGGCTTTCTGATGCTGTGGCTAAAGCGTTGTGTGGTGCCCACGCTGCCACATGAAGTTATAGTTGCCGACGTGGTGTACCCGGCGGTGCTTCTGGCCCATGGCAACCCTATAGCTCTTCTCCCGGCCGTGGTGGCTGGTATTCAGAGCGGGCTGCGGGCGCTGGCTAAAAGCTTTTGTGAGCCGCCAAAAACTGTGGATTCCGAGGGAAAGCCGCTCACGGACGCAGAGGGGAATCCAGTGGTGAAGCGTCCCAATCCTCGGGTTGAGCTGCCTTACACATACCTTATGGCCTGGTATGTGATGCACTGCCCCTCTTTGATGACGGCGGTGCGTTGGAAGGAGGACTCCGTCCCCTTCATACAGCGATTGGAGGGTTCGAGGTGGCAGGATCCTTACATATATTATATCCGGAAGCGTCTTTCAGCCCCGGCAAACTATCAGCTCAATCGTTGCCTCCTCCAGATCCCTGGTGCATCCTACGGCGATCTACTTGTCGATTCCGCAGGCCCTGATGATTTCACGAGGTTATCCCAGGGAGCCTTCTGGTGGTTGCTCAATATTCGGCCCGGGTATATGCTTTTTCGACAAGGGACATCATGCACCATTGAGCCATACATGCCGAATCGCTTCGCTCGACAGTTCGGCTATGACCAGCTCTATATCGGGAATCCAAATGCTTATCTCGCCTTCGAAGGGAACTTGTTCGAGGGTGCTCGGGCCTGGTACTATAGTGTGGCTGGAGGGACAGGAACAACCTTCCGTCTACCTCTTGAAGCGCCCAAGTGCCAGATGAGTCTAAGCTATTGTACTTGGTACTCCCAAGCCGTCCAGACACCAGACTTTCTTCCGGCATCTTCATGTATCGAGAGCATCAATGCAAGCCTCGAGACAAGGACAGAGTCTGGTAAACCAACGAGACTCGTAGAGCAGTACCGGAAAGTCTGTAAGGAGGTCGGGAGAAGGACGAGGAGGGAGCCACGAGCTACAGAGCCACGACCGCCAAGGGCAGAGCCACGAGCGAAGAATGAGCCGTCAGTAACGAGGGCGGAGCCATCAGCGACGAGAGAGGAGCCTCCAGCAACGAGGGCGGAGCCACCAGCAAAGAGGTCTAAGCAGTTGGCGAGTAAGCGTCATCACCGCTCTACTTCTGTTATTGAGCCTGCCCCGAAGAAGGTTAGGAGGGACTTGGCGGCTGAAGTCTCTCAATCCGGAGCTATCTCTGCGGAGTTGAGGCTCCTCCTGAAGACGTCGTCAGAGTTGAGGAACCTTCGGAAGAGGAGGATTTCCCCCCTTTAACTCGTGCTCCTAAGTCGCACCGCGAGGCTGTGGAGGAAGGGGAGTTCATCGAACAACCCGTTATTGCTGCTGATGCCGAATCCCCGGAGATTGACATAATGGGCGATGAAGATGTTGAACTTCCGGAAACCTCAGCTCAGCTCAAACCTCCTTCTGCTCATGAAGGGAGAGATGAGGCACAGCAGTTGGGGTCTCCAGGCGTCTTCATCTCTAGTTCCAGGGCCGTCGACCCTAGTCCTACTACTGGGGTGATTGGAGGCAAGGCTCCGATTACGGAGCTTCCTGAGCTGTCGTCTTCTTCGCTCTCAGGGGAAAGCCTCTTTGAGGACAAAGTCGACTATAGCGAGGAACCCGCTCCTCCTGATCAAAGCAAGTTCTTCCATGTCTCAGAGGAGGAAATGTATGTGGGCGAGTCATCATCTGCACCACCAGTGGCGGCTATTCCTGTTGAAGGTACCCTTTCCACCTCCTGTCCAATTTTTCTTTACATGTTGAAGAAGATGTCTTGACATTCTTCATTTTATATTGCAGGGCCAACCGGAGATGCTGAGGCTACAACCTCCTCGCATATTGAGGAGATGGTGAGAGAGTTGACTCGGCCACAGGGAATTGAGACCTCAGCTGCTGAGATGCCCTCAGAGGGGGCAGCTGCTGGTACTGGGGAGCCTTCCACTCTACCAGAGGAGGAAGCCACTACTGAGGTCAAGAAGGCTCGGGTGGAGGGTCCAATGGCAGGTCCACTCCCAGGAGATTGCACAGCCCAAGCTTCAAATGAAGCTTCTGAGGAAATCGTGCTTGCCACTCCATCATTGGTCGCGGAAGTTCCAGGAGGGATAGCACCTCCGGAAGCACCAGTGGCTGGTTCCGCTCTTGCCGTATCGGCGGTTAGCATGACTTCTGCGCAAAAAGAGCCGGCCTACACCCCTTCTTCCGAGATAGAAGGGGGGTCGGGAAGCGTTCCGGGTGATGACAGCATGGACTTCCTGACGCGCAGTACGGTGCGGCAGTTCTTTGAAGCGATGCGATCGTGCATCGACTTTATCCTTTCTGGGCGTCGTTCTTTTGACTTTGCCCGGAGATTTCTCGGGAATGTGGCCGAGAACATCGAGCTAGTCGGGGGCCTTCCTCTTGCTCAGGCATGTATGCGGGTGGTGGATCAGTTGGAGAGTGACCTGAAAGAGCTGAAGTCTTTAGACGAAGCTGACTCCCTCCACGAAACCCAAGTCATCCTGGATAGCCTCCTTTCTGCCCAAAGGCAAGAGCGACAGGAAGTGGAAGTACAAATTGCCGAAGAGGTCAGCAACCTTGAGCGTTCCCAGGCTGAATGCCAAAGGCTGATTGAAGACTCAGGGGATACTGAGCTTATCATGCAGAACACAGAGCTTGCTATTACCAACGCTCGGGCTGCCATTGCTAAGGCCAAAGCCATGCTAGCTGTCAATGAAGAGAAGCTCGTCGCCCTCCAGAAGAAGCTAGAGGAGCAGAAGGCTGCAAGGGTACGGGCTGAAGAGAGCCAGTCTGTTCATCTCTCCAGATTGGAGACTTTGCGAGCCCAGCTGGCTGAAAAACCCTGCCTATCTGAAGAGGAGCTGCGGGTCCAGGCGATGATGGAGGCTGAGAAGGCACGTCAGCATGAGATGCATCGTCTCAGGGAGCGCATCCGTTCCCTACCAGATCGAGATTTTTAGCCTTCTCCTCCTTTCTTTTTTTTGTAACGCTCAATCTTATTTGTATAAGAGAGCGTTTTTGTATCACTTTCATATTTTTGGATATAAATAAAAGTGACACCCTCCTTTTTACTTCTTTTGTCTCGAACTCTTTGCCTTTGGTTGGACATGTAGGAGCAAGGAAGTCTTTTGATCTTTATCAAAATTATAATCATAATCTTAATAAGTCAAAAGTATTGAGGAAAGATCTTGTTCCAAGAACTTTCATGACACTGTCAGAGGTGTAAGCTTAACTTGACAGAGGTGATTTTTGTGGACCTGCCACTTTGTGGAAGAAAGTGACAGGTGGAGTTCGTACCCCCAGGAAAGATGAACTTTTATCAAGGATTTGTGCTTAACTTGATTTCAGATCAGCTGGGGATGTTGATGGAAACATTGTTTATTGGTGTAATGTTAACCAACAATGCCTCCAAAATGAATTCGATATTCTGTCGGGGAGAATATCAAATGAAACTAGACTCGCGGGGGAATCTAGGGAAGTCCTTACCGTTAGAGGTGTGATATTAACTTAACGGGTTGGAAATAGTCTTGTCAGAAGTGTAATGTTAACTTGACAAGGACATGAGTTAGAGGTGTGATATTAACTTAACTCATCAACATCTCAGTTTTATAAGGGAAAACTGAGGGTGTCACTGTCATAGGTGTGATGTTTAACTTAACAGTGAGGGTAATGCTAGAGGTGTAATGTTGAACTTGGCATTAGTCGTCTCGGCTTGAAGAAGTCGAGGAAAGGTCATAGCCATAGGTGTATTGTTGAACTTAGCAATGACTCGGATGCTAGAAGTGTAGTGTTAACTTGGCATCGTTCGTCTCGGCTTAAGGAAGTCGAGGAAAGGTCATAGCCATAGGTGTATTGTTGAACTTAGCAATGACTCAGATGCTAGAAGTGTAGTGTTAACTTGGCATCGTCCATTCCAGCTTCGATATGGAAGTCTGAAGAAAGGGTGACTGTCAGAGGTGTAATATTAACTTGACGGGCACCTGATATACTGCTTAGAGGTGTAATGTTAACTTAAACAGTAGTTTGTCAGAGGTGTGATATTAACTTGACAAGAATTGGCTCTTGATAGGAGCAATTTGAGGACCTGTCATTCTATTGATGAGAATTGACAAGTGGAATTTGAAATACCAGAGGTATAGTGTTAACTTGGCAATTTTGAAGTTTGCTGCTCTATGTAGAGGTAACAAGCGGGGCTTGTACTCGACAAGGAGTATTCATTACCAGAGGTATAGTGTTTAACGTAGTAATGTTTGCATTTTGTGGTCCTACCATTCTATGGATGAGAATTGGTAAGAGATTTTGGAGGAGAGAGTGGAATCAGGTCCACTTAGGATTTTTAGCAAACCCTCAGCTGTCAACGGATTTGAGGTGCCTTTACCAACTACCGTTTGAGTTAGGCTAGCCATGCTATTCCCTCAGCATGATGAGTTGTTGAGGATTTATGTTGGGCTTAAATGCCAACGTTTTCCTCTATCCTTAGCCGTCGAAGGCGTCGGATGTTTGATCAGAGGTGTGGTTTTAACTTGATCGGCAGGATTTTTAGCAAACCCTCAGCTATCAACGGATTTGAGATGCCTTTACCAACTACCGTTTGAGTTGGGCTAGTCATGCTATTTCCCTCAGCATGATGAGTTGTCGAGGATTTATGTTGGGCTTAAATGCCAACATTTTTCCTCTATCCTTAGCCGTCGGAGGCGTTGGATGTTTTTCCGATCAGAGGTGTATTTTTAACTTGATCAACAGAAGAACACCATCTAGGGATAGTATTTCTTCAGGAATTTGCCATTGATTGGCATCATGAGTGTATCGCCATTAGAGGTTATGAGACGATACGATCCATTCGAGTAGACCGACTCTACTACAAATGGTCCTTCCCATTTGGGTTGGAATTTTCCCTTCGTCTTGTGCGTCATGACCATGGGTCTCCGGACGGCTAAGACAAGGTCGCCTTTCTTGAAAGTTCGCGTCTTGACTTTCTTGTTGAAGGCTCTGGTAATGCGAGCTTGGTAAAGCTCGATCTGCTGCTGGGCCTGCAGACGCTTGTCGTCTAAGGCTTCCAGTTCTTGGAGTCGCTGTCGATGCTTCTCCTCTGTCGTCATCTCGGCGGTCAGGGCGACGCGTAGAGATGGAATTTGAATTTCCAGTGGGAGCACGGCTTCACATCCGTATACCAAGGAAAATGGCGTGGCTTTAGTTGGGGTTCGCACGGTCGTGCGATATGCCCATAAGCATTCACCCAGCTTATCGTCCCAGTCTCGTTGACTTTTCGAGACGAATTTCTTAAGAAGCTTGCCAATAGTCTTATTGAAAGCTTCCGCGAGGCCGTTGGCGGGAGGATAGTATGCCGTTGAAGACACACTCTGGATTCTGAACTTGGCACAGAATCTCTGGAAAGCCTGGCTGATGAACTGGGGTCCATTGTCATGGACGATCCGCCGAGGCACACCAAAGCGATAGATAACGTGATGTTTCACGAACTTGATCACGTTAGACGATTTTACCTCTTTTAGAGGAACAGCTTCGGCCCACTTGGAGAAGTAATCGGTTATTGCTAGAATGAACCGATGTCCTTTCGACGATGGTGGGCTGATGGGGCCAACCACGTCCATCCCCCACATTTCGAACGGCCAAGTAGAGGTCGTAGAGTGGAGATACCCTGGTGCTTGATGGATGAAATCGCCATGTATTTGACAGGCGTGACATCTCTTAGCGAGGGAGATGGCGTCGGCGACCATCTTGGGCCAGTAGTACCCCAATCTTTGGAGTCTGTTTGCCAGCTTCGGACCAGGTTGATGAGCTCCACATGTGCCATCGTGGGCTTCTTTCAACATTTCGCGGGCCTCTTTTGATGAGAGGCACCGGAGTAGGATCCCGTCATGCGATCGACGATAGAGTGTTCGCGTGATCGCATTATAGTAGAATTTGGGGGCTTTCCTCCGAATGGCGGCCGCCTCTTTGGTGTCTTCAGGCAGGATGCCGTATAAGACATAATCAATATAGGGGAATCGCCAGTCTTTAAGCTCTGGATCGGTTGACACTTCAAGTGTCTCTTTACCGCGACGATCTCCTGTTGACCCTGGGTAGTCTCCGGGGGGATTTTTGGACAGTATAGGTCGTGGCTATAGACGAATACTTTCTCCATTGCTCCAGCTGGGAGAGCTAGGGAAGCTGCGAGAGATGCGAGGGCATCTGCATGCGCATTTCGGCTTCGCGGCACATGGTCGATGTAGAAGTTTGAAAACTTCTCCGCCATGTGGATTGTCGCGTCGTAGTAGGGTACTAGATCTTCATGTCTGACCTCATACTCTCCGCGAACTTGGCTGACGATGAGTTTGGAGTCACCGTATGCCTCGAGATTTTTAACGCCAATCTCATCGGCGAATTGCATCCCAATCAGGAGAGCGTTGTATTCCGCCACATTGTTGGAACAGGGCTCGGTTAACGAGATAGCTCGGGGGATCACGTAGTTTTGTGGGGAGACGAGTACCACTCCTACCCCCGCTACTGTGTGTCCCTTGGGGCTTGCCCTTGATGCACCATCGAAGAGAAGTTGCCATACTTGTCCTTCAAACGATGTCTGGGTTAGGCATACTTCAGCGACCTCATCTGGGAGATCCTCATAAAGTTTGGCTGCCCTCGGATCTGGGTATTCGGCTAAGAAGTCCGCCACCGCTTGTCCTTTAATGGCCTTCTGTGGCAGGAAGTGCATCTCATATTGAGAGAGCAATATAGCCCATTTTGCCAGCCGGCCATTCAATGATGAAGGCTTTGTCATAAGCAACCTCAGGGGGTTGACTTTTGATATGACATTTATAGTTTGGCCTACCAGATAATGTCGCATTTTCTGAATAGCGAACACCAAGGCCAAACACTCCTTCTCGATCGGGTTGTACCGATGTTCGGCCCCGATCATCGTTCTACTGAGGTAGTAGATTGCTTGTTCTCGTCCTTGGTCATCATTCTGAGCTAGTAGAGCTCCCAAAGAATGATCCATCGATCGGACGTACACCAGGAAGGGTTTTCCGGATACCGGAGCTGCAAGTACTGGTGGTTGGGTGAGGTATCGTTTGATCTCCTCGAATGCTCGTTGGCAAGCGTCGTCCCATATGAACGAGACTCCCTTCTTCATCAGCTTAGCGAAGGGTTGGCATCTCCCAGAGAGATTTGAAATGAATCTGCGGATGTACGCCAATCGTCCTTGCAATCCTCTGAGCTCCTTGAGGCTTCTGGGGGGTTGCATCTCTTGGATAGCACGGACTTTCTCCGGATCCAAATGGATTCCTGTGGAAGTTACAACGAACCCTAGGAACTTGCCGCTGGCTACCCCCAGGAAGGACTTGGTGGGATTCATCTTCAATTGATGAGCCCGCATGATATCGAAGACCATCTTCAGATCAGCTATGTGATCTCCTTTAATGCGACTTTTCACCGCGATGTCGTCGACATAACATTCCACCGTTTTGCGTATCTGCTGATGGAAAATGGTATTCATGGCCCTTTGGTATGTTGCCCCTGCATTCTTTAAACCGAAGGGCATGACGGTGTAGCAGTATACTCCTAGAGGTGTCCTGAAGGAGGTATGCTTTTCATCGTCAGGGTACATCTTGATTTGATTGTATCCTGAGAATCCGTCCATAAAGGACATTCGCTCGAATCCGCAGGTATTGTCAATCATGACATCTGTGATTGGCAATGGGAATTCGTCTTTGGGGCAGGCCTCGTTTAGATCGCGGAAGTCGATGCAGATCCGGATCTTCCCGTTCTTCTTAGCAACGGGGACGATGTTAGCTACCCAGTCGGGATGTTGTTCCTCCCTGATGAAGCCGGAGTCAATAAGCTTCTTGACTTCTGATTGAATGGCCTCCATTATTTCGGGACGAAAACGTCGCTGCTGTTGCTTGACGGGTTTTACGTCCGGACTGATGTTGAGGCGGTGCATAGCCACTTGAGGATCAAGTCCAGGCATGTCCTCATAATTCCAGGCGAAGACGTCTATATATTCTTGTATAAGAGATATTAGATCCTTCTTCTCTGATGGTGACAGGCCGTCACTTATGAAGATGGGCTTGGGGTTGGCTTCATCTCCTAGGTTGATCTGAACAACCTTGTCTTCTGTGGGTGGCTCACGCTGTTCAAAGCGGATATCCCAGAGAGCATTCAGATGTTTGATCCAGGGGTCTGTATCCGACTGGATCATTTCTTCATCTTCGTCTTCCAGATGGCTTGTTGAAACCATGTTTACTGAAAGCCCTTTGAAGATGTTGCCAATACTGACATCTGATTCCCACGATGACGTGTCTGAAGAGTGATCATGGCCTGATGGTTCCTCAGAATCAGAGGCTGACGGCACTGGAGTTGATACATAGCCCAACCCCGGCGGGTCTGATGATAATAGTCAGGTGCTTTCCCTTTCGGTACAAAAGATCGAAGCAATGATCTCCTTCCTTTGCCGAAGTTTAACCCGGGCCTGTTGATTAGATCGTACCCCATACGCTTCATCATCTTGAGCGTTCTCGGTTCATAATGATTGAACTGGGGGGATTCATCCTCCCTTCTGATTCTTCATGGGGCGTTGGTTCAGACATGATTCGTCCAAAGAGGATAGGTCTCTGGCCCTTTTGTCTGGCTGGAACCATAAATGAAGATCCTTGCGCGTCACCATCATCATGGTACGTCCCGAAGGATGATTTTATAGGTACATGCAATGATGTCAGAGCATCCATTGCCGACCATACATCCTCGCCCATGTCGGTACTAGTATCCGACGGTATTGACTCAGATTCACACACAGGAAAATACGCGAAATCTAAGTCTTCATTAATATACCAACCGCCTGCATCGTCGGTGGTATCAACATCGAGCTTATTAGTGCTCTTTACAAGTGGTTCTAACTCCCACAGGCACTCTTCTTCTTCGGGCTCGGTGTCAGCTTCATTACCAGAGTCTGGCTCCTCTGGTTGCGGGGTTCCATTATTCTCCTCATATAAGAGGGAATCCGTGAAATAGTTCTCGACCCCTTTGAACGGATGCCTTTCGGCGATCAACGTTCGAACCTGTCCGCTCTCGTCAATGTATTTCATGACTTGATGGAGAGTGGAGGGAACGATGGAGTTTTGGTGGATCCATGGTCGTCCCAGCAACAGGTTGTAGGAAGTGTCAGCGTCAATGACATAACACGTCACTTCCGATTTGAGGCTCCCGATCCGGCATTTGAGCTTGATCTTCCCCATCGGGCGGGAGCTGTTGGCATTAAACCCATAAATAGTCGTCTGGGTTGGGTTCAGACGATGGGCGGGAATGCCAAGAAATTGCATGACTCGGCGAGGTATGATGCTCAGTGCGGACCCTGGGTCTACCTGGATGCGGTTCACCTCGGATGACCCAATATACCCCGTGAAGTATAAGGGTCGGTCATGCTTTCCTTTAACCTGCATGTCGTCTGCTGTGAAGGAAATGCAGGGAACATTTGGAGAGGTGTGGAGGCAATCCTCTACATCTTTCTCTCTCGGTACGTGGGTCAGAAAGACCTCAGCGTTCGTCAGGGCTTCTTGTAGAGCCTCTCTGGTTGACTTAGATAGCCTCAGGAGCTCATACAAGGTAATGCGTGCCGGGATGTTGGCTAACTGAGCCAGAACATCGAAGCGGTAAGATGTCGAAGATCCTTCCGCTGCACTTCTTGAAAGAACCCGGGAAAACCGAGTTTCTTTCTGTTTCTCCACGGGTGGTTTTGTGGAGGGCTGAGCTGGCTCTACAGCTGGTTGAGGAGGGACCACCGCCTTTTCGCCGTACTGCTTCAAGTACGCCTGCCCTGAGCGGGTGCCTGATGTCGGTTGGTTGGGCTCTGCCGCCAGGACCATTGTCTCCCCTTCTGAGTCGGTCAGCGAAGGAACATCAGCGTCTGCTTCCCGGGAAGAAGCGCAGATCACGTGGCAAGATGAAGCCTTTCCTTTGCCTTTGGACTTCCTGTTGGTCACAGTCGTCCATTGCTGCTCGTCAACGAGGTCAGGGTGGACCCACATGATTCCTCCTTCAGGTGTAGGGACCGGGACCAAGCCCTTCTCCTGCTGCTGATGAGGGTCTGTATTGACCACTCTCAATTCTCCTTTCGGGACAGATATCACTCCCACGGGCATCGGGGGTCGTGTCCCGAAGTGGAGTGCCGACGTCATGTTGGCCGCCCTCTGTTTCTGCTCCGGTCGGAGTTTTAATACCTCCGCGTCAATTAGGGCTTGAAGGACGTCCTTGAAGATGTAGCAGCTCTTGGTAGGGTGCCCGAGCATCCTATGGTACAGGCAGTAGTTGGGGTTGTCGGTCTTGCCGACTTCTTCTGGGCGCCTGATTTCAGGGAGCTTCAGTCGATTGCTCTTGTTGAGTAATTTGAAGAGCGAGTCGACATGTTCCTCCTTGAAGGAATATTGTTTGTTTGCGCGGGGTTGGCTGGAAGAGCCACCTGCTCTGCCTGGTTGAGGCTTGACGGGAGATTTGGTCTCCGTTGCCAAGTTATCCTTCCGTTTGGTTTGGAGGGATGTGTCTGGTGCACGCCTTGTCGACCTCTCTGGCCTGGGCTTGCCTTCTTCCGCTCTGACGCGGGCGACAATCTCTTCAGCCTGTTCACCTTGCTGGACTAACTGTTTCCAGGTGCGGCTTTCTGCTACTCCTATTTGAGCAAGGAGTGAAGTTTGGAGATTGTGGCGACATGTTTCCACCAGGGTGGCCTGGGTCATGCCGCTCGGACATCGGAGTGCCGTGTTCCGAAATCTTTCTACGAAAGACTTAACGGACTCTCCCTTTCGTTGCTTGGTAGCTAAAAGGGTAGGCATGGTAACCTCCGAATCATCCTCGAAGAAGCGTGTTAGGAACAGCTTCTCGAGGTCGCCCCAGTTCTTGATTGAACCTTCAGGGAGTTTCATAAACCATTCAAAGGCTAACCCTTTCAGGGTGCCAATGAATAGACGTGCCAGGATGGCATCGTTATCTACCACATTCCCAGTTTGGGATTTGAAGTAGTAGATATGCTGGTTGGGCGACCCCTTTCCGTCGAATGCTTGGAGAGTTGGAGCCTTGAATCTAGGAGGGTACGGGACTAAGTCCCACTCGGCCGGATACGGCCGGACCACTCCAGCTTCTTGGAGATCTTTACGACTGGCAAGGGCGTTGAGTCGTTGCTCCAGTAGGCTCATTCTTTGATTTTGAGCCTTCTCCGAATCTGGGTCGCTTCCTGCATGTGCTGAAGGTCTGGACACATTCGAAGGAGTGGATCGTCGTGTCCCATCGGAAGGATCAGAGGGTGGACTTCCTCCTCTTCCCCTTCTAGCTCTTGGCCTTCTGGGAGGAGATCTTGCCCTCTCGTCAAGCAATTTCTCAAGCATATGCTTGAGGTCGTCAATGGTTCTCTGCTGAGAGGAGAGTACTTCCATTTGGTGCTTCTGCATCCGGGCCAAGTACTTAGTTGTCTCCTCGGGAGCATTTGCTGTGTCCTCAGGAGCGTCTGCCATGTAGGCGGAAACCTCCTTTCCACCGGAAGAATTCGAAGCCCATGATTCTATCACAACTGAGTGAGAATCATCTTCCCTAATGCCGCGGGATAGGGCATTGTAGTCAATTGGGGTGATGGCTCCAGTCCGGGTACGGGTGTGTCGATACACCCCTTCTGGCTCAGAGTCTGACCCCTCTGAATTGACCATAGGTTGTTTTCCCCTGCTTCTGCTTGTCATATATGCAGTGAGCTCCGGGTACTCAACGTCAGGGAAGGTTCTCCTTCGGTGGGAGCGTCTTCTTTTAGCTGACGGGGGAATCAGGGTCAGCTGTCTAATCAAAGACGGCTGGTGAACGCCTGATTCGCAATGGCATTCAGAGAGCATCTGGATGAGCTGTTGACAGCAGCAAGAAGAAGTGGCCTGATTGGCACTTCTTTTCCTTGTCAAATAATCCCTCAAATCCGTGGGAGGGGGATTAAATAGACTGGCCTCACAGCGTCGAAGACGGGGGGCAGTCGTGTGTTGCGCTGTCTGGACGCAAGTCTCAGAAACGCGGAGATCACACTGTGGCGTTACGCGCGTCTGGCGTCTCTGTTGAGACGAGACGCGGTCCTCGCGTTGCAGTCTGCTGCGTTGGAGCAGAGAGACTTGGGACGTTACGCGCGTCTGGCGTCTCTGTTGAGACGAGACGCGGTCGTCGCACTGTTGTCCACTGCGTTGGGGCAGAGACACTTGGGGCGTCACGCGCGTCTGGCGTCTCTGTTGAGACGAGACGCGGTTCTCGCACTGTTGTCCGCTGCGTTGAAGCAGAGGGACTTGGAAGATAATGGGCTGCTGGGCCCCACGCCTGGGAACGCATGCGTCCTGCGTTTGATGAGACGCAGAAACTTCGCTTCGGCGTTTGGTAAGTTGGTCTCCAGCAGACTCAACTTGAGGAGTCTCGCGTTTGGGTCGCCAAACGCGGATTTCTCGCACTGGTCGAGGTGCGGGCAAGGCATCATATTGAACGCCGCGTCCAACCCCAGTCAGAGAACCATCGGTTCCAACCGAGTGTTGACGCGCGCGTCGTCTTTGTCGACGCTCGGCATTTCGATTGCGTCGTGGAGGAGGAGAGAAGCCAACAACTTCCTGGTTTGAAGAACCAGGGCTGTTCACCACGCGGGTCTCTTGGGAGACGTTGACGCGGGGTTTCTGCGAGACGCGGGCGTTCTGCAAGACGCGGTCGATCGCAGCAACAGTTGTGCCGTGGACCACGCGGGCCTTCAGAGAGGCGTTGGCGCGTGGGTTCTGCGCGTCGCGGTTGATCGCAGCAGAGGCGTTGGATGTTACGCGGGCCTTCGAGGAGGCGTTGACGCGTGAACTGGGCGCGGCACAGTGGGTGACAGCAGCGCCTGGTTGAGCCACAGATTGGGCTTCGGGAGGCTGCGTCGTTGAGACCCTGCGGCAGACGCGGGTCTTGGGGCTCTTGGAGCCAGAAGAGAGAAACTCTTCATACTTCGCCTGGTCGAACTCAACGACGAGTGATTCGACCATCTTCCCCTTACGGAGAACGTCATCCTGCACCACGATGTGTTCATCGGTCACGAATGTAGTCCCCAGCGGAGTCGCCATCTCTTGTTCGGTACGGAAAAGAGATTTTGCCGTAAAATTTCCTTGAATCAGTTGAAAGATTACAACAAAACAATATTCCGACTACAAGGGAGGGAGGATGCTTGAATCTTCCCTTTGTTTAAATCTGGGTTCTTCGTGTGGCGATGGAGAGTGAATCTTGTTCTCCGTTGACCAGATAACCGTCCTGGACCGTCGGGGGTCTTCTCTTCGGCCGGTAGGGGAGTAACTCAGCTCCGGCTACCAAACTCTCAAAGAGGAGGTAGGCGAAGATAGGCTAGTACTCAGTAAGCCTGTTGAAGAATCTCTTCTCTCTCGGTCGTTGGCGTCGGGCTTCTCTCTCTCGATGCCTTGATCTTCTGACCCTCTGGATTCAAAAATGCCGACCTTAATTGATCACTCGACCTTCTTCTCCCACTGAATCCAAATCTTCGACCCTTCCTTCATAGCCAACAGGGCTATTTATAGGGGTCTTAGGGGGTGATCGTGCCCCCCTAAAAATGCGCCTGAATGAGGGCCGTTACCCGCGATACGCGCGGTAACTGGCTCCCCACGATCTGGGCGGTTGCAACTGAGACGCGGATTTCAGACTAAACGCGCCTTGATGCTGAGACGCGGGCTTCAGGCCGGACGCGCCTTGGATGCTGAGACGCAAGCTTCAGGCCGGACGCGCCTTGGATGCTGAGACGCAAGCTTCAGGCCGGACGCGCCTTGGATGCTGAGACGCGGGCGTCGAGCCAACGCGCCTTGATATTGAGACGCGGGCTTCGGGCCGACGCGCTTTGATGTTTAAGACGCGGGCTTCAGGCCGACGCGTCTTGAAGTTGAGACGCGGGCTTCAGGCCAACGCGTCTTGAAGTTGAGACGCGGGCTTCAATCCTTTGCGTCTTTGAGACTGCTTCTTTGGTGGCTTGCCTGGTTAGTCATTTTTAGACAGCCTACAGTTGGCTCCATGAAAAAGATTCAATGTGGTAGAACAAGCCAAACTGGTGATACTCGTATAGAGCATCAACCCAGATATGTTTATATCTTATATATAGCATTGTAGCTATTGCCCTTTCTCTGTACGGTGATGATGCTCTTATGATACAATTATGTAAGGATAAGGGGTCGTTTGTTTCGCCGTAAAAGGCATAAAAGTCCGTAATTCGTAAATGACTTACAACCCAATTACAATTACGATGTTTGTTTGGACCGTAATTCGCAAAAGACTTACGCAACTCAATTATCACTCACTTGCAACCCAATTACCACCACTTGCAGCCCAGTTACAGTTAATTTTGTGGTCATGCAAATTTGTATTATTTTTTTATGTTAATATTAAATTTTTTAATATTTAGCATTTTTAATATTTATTTGCAATATTAAAACTTTTTAAATCACCAAATAGTTAATTTTGTAGTCAACTTTTTCACTTACGACTTACACATTACGACAATCAAATACCGTAAAATACAATACACTTTTTCACTTATAACTTTATATTACCAACCAAACACCGTAAAAGTTACATACATGCAACTCATTTAAAAGACTTTGCCAATTACGACTTACGAATTACGACCAATTACGACAACCAAACAGACCCTAAGTTAAACTCTTAATAAGTCAAAAGTATGTAGCGTGGAGAGTATAACATGCAGCTATAGTATTCTTGAAGGACTTACCTACGTGGAGGAACCGCGACGACCGTGGTTGGGGGGCAGGGCGACCCTATGAGTCAGCTATTGTGAGCTTGACCATTATCGCTCAACCCGCCCGCTTAATAGATGAGAATTTAATGTGTGTGTCTTCCATCAATATCTGGTAAAAGAGACTAATTCCAGGCATAGTCCACTATATCTCTCTGCGTGATGAATTCACTAAGAAATATTTCAGGCGTAGCTCACCTGTCCCGAATTCATAGTTTGAGGTTGCCTAACCTTATTCGTATTTTATTCTTTATGATTTTGTTTTATGATTTATTTATGTCTTGTTGTTTACTCTGTCTTCCTGAAACTCAAGTTTTTGGGGACCTTTTGGATTTTTCTTAATAAAAAAAGCTTGATCTTTTCAGCGAGTTATTTTTTCTTCATTCAACATACAAGTCTCTAATTCTTCTTTCTCACTCTACAAAAAATTTGAGGTCTATTTTCGTGAGAATGACTTCAGTTTAAAATTTTCTCATTTCTTCATATTTTCTTGACAACCACTCCGATTCTGCGCAGGGGCCTAGGACTTACTCTCGAACCTAGGTGATGGCGTATCCAGGAGCTTTTACTGCTAGTTGACGGCATCCAATTCAACGCCCCAACGATAGGACGAGCTTTAGTTTTCTAGGTCAGTGACATGTCACGACTGCTCTCTCAGGTCAGTTTTTTTCTTTTTATGTTATTATTTTATAGTAACATTTTATGATATAAATTATGCTTTTAAATAATATATTGAAATCAGAAAATATCAAGAAATAAACCTAAATGTCCAACAGCCCATTACTCATCCGACATGTTGGTTTAAGACGGAGGAAGTTTGCATTGTCGGAAACTACGATTCCCAAAGTCTATGACAGTGTGCGTCTTAGCACGGAAAATTATTCCTAGCCACTCTATCTTTTTTTATTTCCCCAAATTCAGCTCCTAGTAAACAGGGCGTTCGAAATAATTATCCCTTGGCCCCGACACGTGATCGCAACTTTCTGCGATTCAAAAAAAAAAAAAAAAAAAAATCCCTAGCGATCATAAAGTCATAACTAAAACGAAATGGCACTTTCTTCTATTATGAAACTTGACAAGACAATGTTTTCTCAGGCTGCAAGAAACTTGTTTTCCCGTGAAACATGATAAGATATTTCTTTCTCTCGTAAAAAGTTATGAGTTCTAAATCTCCCATTTACACTTTTTGTAATTATCGTGGTGGAGGAATTTTTTTTTTCCACGCTAAGCTTGTGATGTTTATTTACAACAATAACAACTAAGTTATTTGTTTTAAGTATTTGAGATAGACTGCATGAACCAAAAGAGAATTACGTCAGATTGGGCACATGGATGAGCTTTCTCAACTCATTCCTATCGAGCAATATGCTTCACTAAGACCTTTAACTTCTATATCTTGTCGTTTTACCTCTATTTATGTTTTCTTCGCTCTCCCCTGCCCTCTTTTAACTTGCCCTAATTTGATACGCTTTACTCGCCGAACTGGTGCATCTGTAGGTCTACATCGCACATGACTAAATCATCGTAGGCGGTTTTCTCGCATCTTCTCTTCTGTAGAGGCTACGCCTAACTTAACTTAGCACGAATATCCTCATTTCTCACCTTATATCTCCTCGTGTTATCACACATCCAACGAAGCATGCGCCTCTCTGCTACACTCATCTTCTAGGCATGATATCTCTCATTGTGACGCGTATTTCTCAAAGAAAAACTTATAAAAATAAATTTATAAAAATCCCTGCCTAAGTTATCTTTTTCTGAAAATAAAAATAGGTAAGCTTCTTCTTTATTTCTTTATTTTTTCCCCTCTGATGGGAATTCCTTTTGAAGTCTCAATCAACCTAAATTAAGTGAAACTTCCATGGTCCCAAAGTCAAGAAATATGCTATTCATTGCTCCATATCAGTTTCAGTTACCTATCATTTTCATGCATATGAGTTCATTTCTGCACAAGAACACAAATTCATCAGCATCATATGGCTGTGATTTCCTATTTTGATAGCAGATATGTCAACCACTGACTCTTTTCATTTTCTTCCTAATTGAAAATTCCTTAGTTGATATCTTGTCATTTTCTAATATGTTAGGGGTCAGAAATATTTTGAAGGTAAATCTAGGCCAAAGTTTATCACACTCAAATTGAAATATTCATAACATATATTCGTAAAAGAAAAAAAAGAGAAAAAAAAATTTAACCTTGACTTGTATGGTTCCAAAGTATTATGTTTGCTTCTCTTTCAGCCTCAATATTTATGTATTTATAAGTATCTTTCACGCTCAAACGTATTTTATCCAAAATGGATCAATATTGGGCCGTCAATTCTTTTCAGGACCCGGCTAAGGGTCTGTTTGGTTATCGTAACTGGCCGTAATTCGTAGTTGTAATTGGTAAAGTCTTTTACAATTATAAATGAGTTAATTGTATGCAAATTTTACGGTGTTTGGTTGATAATATAAAATTGTAAAGTAGAAAAGTGTATTGTACTTTACGTTATTTGGTTGTCGTAATGTATAAGTCGTAAGTGAAAAAGTTGACCATAAAATTAACTATTTGGTAATTTTAAAAGTTTTAATACTGCAAATAAATATTAAAAAGTTAAATATTAAAAAATTTTAATATTAATATAAAAAAATAATACAAATTTGTATGACCACAAAATTAACTATAAGTGGGCTGTAAGTGAGTGGTAACTGGGTTGCAAGTGAGTGTTAGTTGAGTTACGTAAGTCTTTTACGAATTACGGTCCAAACAAACGCCGTAGTTGTAACTGGGTAGTAAGTCATTTACGAATTACGGAGTTTTACGCGAAACAAACGGCCCCTAAATTACAATTTTGTTTTACAAATATTACTAAAACTTTGCTTAATTGTTTTATAAAAATCTGTCTTTGTTATGATACCTCCAAGTACAGATGACATTCCTCTGCGTGTTTGGATTCAAGAAAGTGAGAGAAAAATGGGGAGTGTTTCTCACTTCTCTTGTTTGTTTTGAATCGGAAATGAAAATAGGAAATTTTTTTTCTTTTTTCTTTTTCTTTTTTTTCTTTTACATCTCTCTTTTACACGATTATTTTCCCACTTTCAGAACGTTATTGTTAATTTTGTGGTCACGTAAATCTCACTGGTAACTTAATGCATTAAATTTTGATGTCATGTAATTCCCACTGGCAGTCCAATTACAGTTCAAAAATGTCACTTCAGAAATAAAACTTAATTTAATATTCTTTTGTGGTCAACTTCATGATCAACTTTTCCACTTCTATTTTATCATTATTAATCAAATACCAAAAAATACAATATATTTTTTTATTTACACTTCCATATTACAACTAAACACCGAAAAACTTATTTTCAAAAATCTCAATTTCCAGTATACTTCCACATTTCCCACTTTGCTTTCCGCTTTCCATTTTCCTCTCATTTTCATGAATCCAAACACGCCTAATTAAGTTATGTAACGATCTTCAATTGAAACTCAAGGAAAGCATCTTCATTGGACTTTTGAGTTCTTTCTTTGCAAGGGTACAAAGAAGTGCACGATTGATTCTTTTCTAACACGTTAAAAGTTTTAAACTACGGAATCTGTTTAAGGAAATAGTTATGACAAATTGGGCATAATAAATGCAACGATCTCATACAATTGATTGTAATTCTCGTGTAATTTACTCCTAAAAGAAAAGAAAAAAAAATTGGAAAACACTTGCTAGTGATAAATGTCAAATTTCACTGATAATTCCAAGTTTTCCACCAAAATCCATACATTTTTCTTTAAAGCAAAAAATTTCATATAACTACCTTATTTATAATTGAAGAAACATGTATAGCTAAATATAGTTCATTAGCAGGGCTGTACATAAAAGATGACCGTAAACAATATATTTCTTAGATCTATGATTTCAGGCACTAATTTTAACGAACTTTTTTTTAATAGTCTAAGCAATTCTAAACTGCTGATTGAGGTAAGGTACGAGGATTAAAGTAAGAGAAATACGTGGAATTTGATTCCTCTGAACCCCTAAAAGATATCTAAGCAACTTAATTATGATAAGGATTAAGTTCAAACCCGTTTTTATTTTTTAATTATTTTGTTAATTTTTCATATATATAAAAATTAGTATTGGACAGAGTAGAAACGGTTCAAGAATAGCTCTCCTCCTTTCCTTCCTTCTCCCTCCTTCCCGCAGTTTCCGACAAGAGCTCCTCCCCTCTCATCCTTTCCGCTCCTCCCCCTCTCCCGTCGGCTAGCCCCTATCCTCTCCTTTCCGCTCCATGCTACCCTCTGTTATCGATGAGAGCCCCTCCCCTCTCACTCCTTCCTTCAGTTGTCGACATCCCTCCCCTCCCCTCCCCTCTCCTACTTGTCAGAGAGAACATGGAAGGAGTATGTTGTGAACTTGATTCTGCTCGAAATTTGACTCCTTGTGCTGTGTGTATGGTGATCCTGATGGCTTCTATTGAGAAGCAATGGTTTGGGGTTGTGTTTAATTCTACTGATGGTGAATGGGCTGAGTTAATGGGATTAGAAATGGTATTCCTCGTCATCGTGATCATGGCTGCAGTGCTGTAGTTGGGGTCATGTGGACATTGCATTTTGAAGATTGCTTGTGAGCTGCATCTTGCTATGGTTGCTTGGGTCAAGTGGATGTTGCGTCTTGCTGATCGTGATGGCTTCTACTGAGAAGCAATAGATTGTTCGGTGCTAGAGCTGAAGTGTTTGCAGTGGGGTGCTGTTGTTGTCGGAGTCAAGTGGATGTTTGTTGCCATGACTACTTTTTTTTTTGTTGTTTGTTGTTTTTGGCGGTGTTGCCGTCCCTCGCGGCCGCTCCCTCCCCCCCTCCCCCCCTTGTACATCTCTGGACTAAGGCCTCATTTTATTTCAAAAAATGAAACGGTTTAAAAATCGAAACTGAAACTAATCAGACCGAAACCGGAACAGGTTAGTTCCGGAACCAGACGCAGACGGTCCCGGTCCGGTTCTGGTTTCAGTTTCAATTCTGACTGTTTGTACAGAGAAACTGGAAATCGTCGGTTGCGAAAGGGTTTCGAAATCGAGGTCCGTCTAATTCCAAGAGCCGCACTCACTTCAGCAACCAAAAGTGGGACCCATTGAAGAAGCATTTCGGATGGAAGAGGGGGCCCACATTAGAGCACCACCATGGCACCACGTCATTCCCCTGTCAACATCATCATCCATTCGAGGGCCAATGGAAAAAGTTGGGAGAAGTCTTGATCTGCATACCTAAACAATGTCTGTCCAAGTGCGTGCCTCAACTTCCCATCTAGTAGTCTATATCTTATCGTCCCGCCCCACAGTTTAATCGCCCAATACCTGCTCCCCACTAGTTATTCCTCTTCTATTTTCAATAAATCTCTCCCCCTTCTCTCTCACTCTCACTCTCACTCTCTCTCAAAATACACGGCAACACTTGAACCCAACTCTTTTTCTGCTCTGCAATGGACCCTTCAAACCCAGCAACCGTTGCAGCAGAGGAGGGCTGGAGAACCCAAGTACATCTCTCTCTCTCTCTCTCTCTCTCTCTCTCTCTCTCTCTCTCTCCCCCATTATTTTCCCGGCAAATCTTTGTTGTTTAGGTTTGTTGTATTTTACTTGGGTATTACATTGATTTTCTCTGTAAGTTGAAGAGAAGTGCTGTTTTCTTGGGTTTGCCCTTTTCTGGGTTTGTGATAATGTTGCATTTTTATGCAATTATCTGCCATTTTCTGTCATGGGTCATGGGAAAGATTTCTTCTTTTACTGGGTAAATGTGGTTGTCAAGAAGTTAAAGAGCAAGATCATGAGTTTTGCTTCTATTGATGCCATTTTGAAGCTTCTGTAGGTTTCTGTTCTATTGCTCTGGCATTTTGTTTGGAGTCACAGTTTTTCTTTGTAAGTTTGTGAAGAATGATATTATCTTGGGTTGCCCTTTTTTGAATTTTGGATATATCTCAATTTTAACTATATCTATTCACCAATTTTCCATGTGAACCGAAATGTCGAGTTTAGCTTATAGGATTACGATTAGAAACTTCTTCTTATAAGTTCCTCCATAAAAATTGGTGTAGATTTCTGGGTTAACTGTTTTAGCATTTTCTTGAAGTTTTCTTCTTTTCTCTATTAAGGATTATCCCAGATAATTTATTTATTTCTTCTTTTTTTTTCCCTTTAGTTGGTGTAGACTGTTATTTTCTTATGCTGTCCTTTTCATGGCTTGATATCCATTTTCTGCCATAATTTGTCATCCCTCCATGTTGATTTAAGTCATTGAAGAAGAAAGATCCATTTTTGTAGGTAATTCTGGGTCCTTATGAGATATGTAAGAATTCATAACTTCTATTCATAACATATATTATAAGCTCCCCTTGTTCTTAATTCCATTACTTAGCTTTAAATGTCAAGCTATATGTTGGCAGCAGTTGGGTTTTAATATTGTGTGCTTACCCATTGAATAAGATTGCCATTTTTATTCTTCAGTTTCTCTTATTGAAAGAAGGCACTTGCTGTTCAAAAAATGGTAGCATCCTGGAATTGTTCATATGTTGAAGCCTGGGCAGAGAATAGTTTGTTTTTCGAGTTGTGTATTAGCTATCATGGTTTCTGCCTTGGATTTGATTCCTTGCTTTGTTTTGGTATAATTTTGACTTCTATAACTGTTTTATATAATGTTTCCTGACAAAATCTTGTTTGTGCTTGGTTTTGTATCTTTGAACCAGAACAAGAAGAGGCCTTCTTGCAAAGATGTGCTTATACTTGCTTACCAGAGTCTTGGTGTAGTTTATGGAGACCTTAGCACCTCTCCTTTATATGTTTATAAGACTACCTTCTCCGGGAAATTGAGCCTCCACGAGGATGACGAGGAGGTCTTTGGAGTGCTCTCCTTTATCTTTGGGACTCTCACTCTCATTCCTCTTTTCAAATACATTTACTTTGTGCTATCGGCAGATGATAATGGGGAAGGTACAATTTTCTTGAAGCCTATATCCATACAGTTTTCTTTTCGGACTGTTCGAATATTTCCAATGTTGTGCCAACGACAACAACCAGAAGAGGAATCCCTGAATCTCCCAAGCACGAAGAACAATCTCCAAACCAGCACAAATATCACAAACCAGAGTAAGCACACGAAAACAACAATTTAACGAGGTTCGGCCTCAATGCCTACGTCCTCGGGGCAATCAAAGAGAGATTATATTACTTTGGAAGATCGATTACAATACTAGCAGCACCTCTGATCTCAAGAGAGCTCCAGTTTTTCCAACCTTCAAGATACTAACCCTAGAAAATAACAACAGCCCTTTAAATACAACAGATTTTCAAATCAGCAATCGCAGTCCGCACCCGCTTGTCGGTCGATCGGGCGGTCGACCGACCCCTTCCACCGGTCGACCGGGCGCCCAACAGAGAGTTGGGTACTTTCAGTCGGTCGACCGGACAGTCGACCGAGCTCCATCCTTGTGCACGTTGTGCACGTCGGTCGACCGGGCCGGTCGACCGAACACCTGCTACTGCGGGCGGTCGACCGGGCGGTCGACCGATCTTCTGCTGCTGCTGCAGTAAGCCTGTTTTGCTGCTGCTGCTTCCTTCGTCTTTCGTCGCCGACTTCCTCGACGATCCTCTTCGACTTCCTCAGCAATAACCTCTCTCTTTCCAACAATTCTCCACCTCGGGAAAGATTCTTCCCTAAATCTGAGCCGATCTCCAACATACCCCAGTCTATCACCTGGCGAAATCGACACACGATCTCGGCGAAATCGACACACGATCTCGGCTTGGAATATTTAGCTCAGCTATCTACTGGAAAGCACCACACATGCCTTTCCTACACTTCGCCTTTGGAGAACTTTCATACATGCCGATCACCAATATGGCTTCTACTTCGCAACTTCAAGACCTCATGAAGACTTCCTCACGAGCCAACACTGACTCTCCAACTGACTAGCTCTATCTAGTCTACCTGTCTTCCACTGACGGTCCAATCAAGTCTGCGTAGAGTACACCAAACACCATCATCGGCTTCAACTGGATGCACACCACTCCTTATGCAAGCTCATCATCTTCTCACCGGAAGATCAACCTGTTCATCGAGATCACAATACCTCACCACTACAAGAGATCCAACTGGCCACAACACTTCACCTCTACGTGAAGCCTCTCCACCTCTACGTGAAGTTCCATCGGCCACAACTCTTCACCTCTACGTGAAGATCCATAACAGCTTCTCGAGAACCCAAATAGCTTCATAAGAGTTGCATCAATAAATGGTTGCGCCTTTACGGCTGCCTACGTACCTTTGCCCAAAAGGATCAAGCCAACCGTAGTTCATTGAAATGAGCTTCGTCAAGCTCAAACACTTGTACCTGTATCTGCGGCAGTGAACCTGTCTGACTGAGTCATATGAAACTTCTCACGACCATCATGGAGAACAACGGCCTTCAACTTGAGCTTGTTGCGATCACAAGCTTGAGATTCATGCTTCTTTCCCCACAAGCGTGGTTTCACCTTGGTTCCAATGGCTGCAAACAACTCGACATCCTCAGCATTGTCTTCAACCTGTTCAGCATCAACCTTGATTTCATGATCTCCACCCGGTGTCACCTCCGATGAAGTCTCCTCAAATGCCGAACCAACTGGAGATGATGGAGTAGCATCAACCTCCACCCGCTGCGATCCTTCCATGGTTTTTGTCCTCTCCACCTGCTGAGAGACGGTGAACTTCATCATTGAAGTCTCTCCAAATGTGACATGCCTACTTATCACGATTTTCTTGTCTTCGGGGTCCCACAACCTGTAGCTGTTCCTCTTGACGCCCAAATAGACAAACCTCTTTGCTCGCGGATTCACCTTGCCATTCTTGGCACTGAAGTAGGTCGGACTTCCAAATTCCCGCAGCACACCATGATCTTGAGCAGCTTTCTCAGACCAAATTTCCAATGGAGTTTTACCTCCTATCACAGTCGATCTATTCATGAGATGGCTCGCATACTCTATCGCCTCAGCCCAAAACTGTTAGATTTTTTGTATTAAAATAAAAAGAAAAGCTTTCATTTCAGATTTTGTTTTACTAAGTCAACTTTGACTAAGTCTAGAATCTAAATCGGTTGAGAAAATATCTCAACTGCTTGGATTTTCTGTTGGAGTGGTTACAACAACTTGGGTTCTAAGTCTATAAATAGACCCTCACTCTAATAGCAACGGACACAACTCATTTTCTCTTTTCTCAATTTAAAAGAAAACCTGAAGACTACTCTTCGTGAGAATGGCTTCAGTGTTTAAAAGAATTTTCATCTTTATTTTTATGGGCAACTTCTTCATTTGAGCAGAGGCTCTGCCCACCGTCCTGGGCTGAGTGCTGGTGAATCCGGGGGATCCTTTACCGCTAGGGGACAAGGTCGATTCAACGTCTGGACAAGGAGACGGGCTTTGATCCTTTAGGGCAGCGACATCGCGACTGCATTCCCTAAGCCAGGTTCTTTTGTTTTATTTTAATATAATTGTTATTACATGTTAGAATAATTTGTTGTTTTATCTTAATTTAATTTTAAAGATATTGCATGTTTTAGAAAATAGTATAAATTCCAACAATCTAAAGGATCAAATTCTATATAAAGTGTCTCTTTTCAATATTGTTGGAGGAGAGAGTACAGTAGAGGAAGTGAAGTCATGCCAGGTGCTGTTGAAGACTGCCAAGGAGTCTACGACGAAAGGTGACGGAACAGCAGGCAGGAAAAAGAAGCAGCAGCAGAAAAGACAGAGGTCGGTCGACCGGACCGGTCGACCGACGTGCACGAAGTGCACAGGTTTGCTCCCAGGTTGCTTCGGTCGACCGGACCGGTCGACCGAAGAGGGTCTTGGTTGCTTCGGTCGACCGGACCGGTCGACCGAAGAGGGTCTCTGTAAGCAACCCGACTTTCTGTTTGTTTCGGTCGACCGGATCGGTCGACCGTAAGAGGGAGTCGGTCGACCGGTCGGTCGACCGACAGTCGGGTTTTGGGCGAAATCTGTTGTTTCGGGAAGTTATGTATTTAAGCCCTGGTTGTAATTTTCTAGGGTTAAGTGCCTAGACAAAGTATAGCTGCGGACTCTCTTGTGTTGATAGAGATCTAGAGCTATTGTAATCCATCTTCCATAAAGAAATCTCTCTCCGTGAATTGCCCCGAGGACGTAGGCAGGTTGGCCGAACCTCGTTAGATCTGGTTTTTGCGATTGGCTGTTCTTCTAGTTTGTTTTTCATTGTTCTTGGTGATTGAGATCAGGTTGGATCTTCTAAGGGTTGTTGTCTCCGAGCACAACAAGTGGTATCAGAGCTTCAGGTTACGCTTGGGATATTCTGAAGATTCGAAGGGCTCCAGATCTGATCAGGTGGAGATCGTGTGTCGATCTCAGGTCAGAGGCATTGGTGTTCAAGGAGATCGTGTGTCGATCTCAGGTGGACGCAGGGAGGGCTCGTTGAATCAGGGGTGGAATAGATCTGGTGAGAAACTCAAGCTAGGGTTTCAAGGTAGAGGTAAAAATCACTTTTTTATCTCAGAAATAGATCTATTTTGCAAGTATTTGATCTTCCGCATAGTTAGAGGGTCAAGGAAAGGATCTCAATGGCAGAGGAATCTAAGTCTGTTAAAACAATGAACAACTCCAGGATTGAAGTTGTTAAGTTCAATGGAACTAACAATTTCGGGATGTGGAGGTGTGAGGTTATGGATGCATTGAATGCACAGAACCTCGAGGACACGCTCCTTTGGAGAAGAAGAAGGATACTACCACTGATGATGAGTGGGCAAAAATGAACAGGTCGGCATGTGGCCTGATTCGCTCATGTTTGTCACAAGATATCAAATATTCTGTTCAACATGAGAAGTCAGCAAAGGATATGTGGAATACCCTCGAGAAGAAGTACCTGACAAAGAGCGTGGAGTCAAGGCTGCAGCTTAAGAGCAAGCTGTATTTGTTCAGGATGCAGAGGGGAAGCACAGTAAATGAGCACCTCAACAGGTTTACAAAGCTTCTTACGGATTTGCTAAATGTGGATGCCATTATAAGTGAGGAAGACAAGTCAGTCGTTCTTCTGAACTCTCTTCCACCGGAGGAGTATGAGATATTTACAATGACATTCATAAATGGAAGGCAAACCTTAGACTATGATGAGATATCGTCAGCACTGATGAGTTATGAGAAAAGGAAGAATGAGAAACATTCTGGGAGATCTAGTTCATCAGCAGAGGCTTTGGCCGTAAGAGGCAGGAGCTCATCAAGGAAAGGCAAGGAGGTGAGAGGAAGATCGAAGTCAAGACCGGGCTTAAGGGATCTTAAGAAAGACCAGTGCATGTATTGCAAAGAGTTTGGGCACTGGAAAGTTGACTGTCCAAAGTACAAGGGGAAGAAGAAGGAATCAAAATCTGAGGCAAATCTGGCAAGAGTGACAAAGGCTGCTAGCAGTAAATCACAGGCAGAGGATTCAGATTCAGATTCTTCGGTATTCTCGTTTTCAGTTACTACTCCTGTTGTAGGTTACTCGGGGGAAAACGAGTGGATCCTGGACACAGGTGCTACATATCATGTATGCCCTAATCGAGATTGGTTTACTAGTCTTGAGAAGCTGGAGGGATGTTCGGTCGTCATGGGCGATGATCATCCATGCATCATGGAGGGTGTAGGCACAATTCCTATCAGGATGTTCGACGGGATGGTAAGGGAGCTGAAGGAAGTGAGATATGTCCCTCAGCTGAAGAGGAACTTGATCTCAGTGGGTGTTTTGGAATCATTAGGGCTCGGAGTGTCTATTAAAGAAGGTGTTCTTAAAATGACGAAGGGCTCAATGGTGGTGTTGAAGGCCAACCGCAGGAACAATTTGTATTACTTGAAGGGTAGTACAGTGACAGGCCAGGTGGCAACTTCGACCAGTCAGAAGGAAGATCTAACCCGGCTATGGCACATGAGGCTGGGACATGCAGGGGAGAAATCTATGCAAGCTCTTGTGAGGAAAGGGCTGCTGAAGGGTGCAGAGACCTGCAAACTGGATCTGTGTGAACATTGCATCATAGGCAAGAAGACGAAGGTGAAGTTTGGTACAGCTTCACACTGCACCGAAGGCATTCTTGATTATGTTCACACGGACGTATGGGGACCCACAAAGACTGCATCAATAGGGGGAACCCATTACTTTGTGTCGTTTATCGATGATTATTCTAGGCGGTGCTGGGTGTACACCATGCGACACAAGAATGAAGTCCTAGAATTGTTTGTGAAGTGGAAGGTTAATCAGGAAAGGAGTACAGGAAGAAAAGTCAAGGTCCTTCGTTCTGACAACGGAGGAGAGTACAAGTCAGACCCTTTCCAGAAGCTATGTCTTGATGAGGGCATAGAGAGGCACTTCACAGTAAGGGAAACTCCGCAACAGAATGGGGTGGCTGAAAGAATGAACCGAACTTTGCTAGAGAAGGTTCGGTGCATATTATCAAATGCAGGATTACCAAAGAAGTTCTGGGCTGAAGCTTTGGGGTATGCATGCCATCTCGTCAATAGGTTGCCGTCGTCTGCAATAGGGGGAAAGACCCCCCTTGAAGCTTGGTCGGGTAAAGCTGCAGGAGATTATGATGTGCTCAGGATATTTGGATGTCCAGCCTACTATCACGTAAAAGAAGACAAATTGGATCCTAGAGCGAAGAAGGAGTGTTTGTTGGCTTCAAGAAAGGAACCAAGGGGTTCAAGATTTGGGATCAACAGGACAACAAATTCATAATCAGCAGAGATGTCACTTTTGATGAGGCCTCGATGATGAAGCCTACAGTCTCTCAGCAGGTGGAGACTGAGAAGACCAAGGAGCTATTGCAGCAGGTGGAGAGTGATGCAGATCCACCATCTCTAGAAGACTCAGTATCTGTGAGGATCATTCCTGAGGTGACACGGGAGGTGATCAAGTTGCAGAAGAAGATGCTGAGGTTGTTGAAGAGGATCAGGAACAGGTTATGGATACAGTTCCAGATCCCACTGCAGTTGGAAGACCAAGGAGGAATACTAGGAGACCTGGCTGGCTCACTACAGACATGGTGATTGCACATGCACTTCCAGTTGTTGAAGAAGCCATTCCATCTACTTTCAGGGAAGCTGAAATCAGTTCAGAAGCGGAGTTATGGAAAGGGGCCATGAATGAAGAGATGCAGTCTCTTTATAAGAACAACACATGGGAACTGACCAAGTTGCCCAAGGGGAAGAAAGCCATAGGGTGTAAGTGGGTATTTGCTAAGAAGCAGGGATCACTCCAAGAAGACAAAGTGCGCTACAAGGCAAGGCTGGTGGCTAAAGGCTACGCACAGAGAGAAGGGATCGACTACAACGAGGTGTTCTCCCCAGTTGTAAAACACTCGTCTATTCGGATCCTATTGGCCTTGGTGGCACAGAACGAGTTGGACCTTGACCAACTTGATGTGAAGACCGCCTTTCTCCACGGCGATCTTGAGGAGGAGATCTACATGACTCAGCCCACAGGTTACAAAACTGCAGGGAAAGAGGAGTTGGTATGCAAGCTGAAGAAATCACTGTACGGTTTGAAGCAGTCTCCAAGACAATGGTACAAGCGATTTGACAGCTTCATCAGGAAGAAGAAGTACACACAAAGCCACTTCGATCCATGTGTGTATTACAACAAGTTACCATCTGGTGAGTATGTCTATCTACTACTTTACGTAGATGATATGCTAATTGCTTCTAGGTCAAGATCTGCAATTGATTCTCTGAAGAAGACTTTATCATCTGAGTTCGAGATGAAGGACCTGGGGGAAGCAAGGAAAGTATTGGGTATGGAGATCACAAGGGACAGGAAAGCTGGCAGGATTACCTTGACTCAGAAGGGCTATCTGGAGAAGGTACTGCAGAGATTTAATATCGGGAAAGATACAAAGACTGTAAGTACACCAATGGCGCCGCACTTCAAGTTGTCAGCGAAGATGTCTCCAAGGAGTGTTCAGGAGCGTGAGCATATGACTCATGTACCATATGCCAATGCAGTGGGAAGCTTGATGTATGCAATGGTGTGTACAAGGCCGGATCTATCACAGGCAGTTTCCATGGTTAGCAGATATATGCATGATCCAGGTCAGGGTCATTGGGAAGCAGTGAAGTGGATCCTGAGGTACATCAAGGGTACTGTTGATGTAGGCCTCGTGTTTGAGAAGGACAACACTGGGAAGCAAGAATGCATAGGGTACGTGGATTCGGACTATGCAGGTGATCTTGACAAACGCCGGTCGACGACGGGGTATGTATTCACATTCTCGCAGGCACCGGTGAGTTGGCGCTCCACACTTCAGTCCACAGTCGCATTGTCGACTACAGAGGCAGAGTATATGGCCTTGACCGAGGCCATGAAGGAGGCGATTTGGCTTCAGGGATTGCTAGATGACTTGGGAGTGGAACAGGAGATCTTGAAGATACACTGTGACAGTATGAGTGCCATTTATTTGGCAAGGAACCAAGTCTACCACGCAAGGACGAAGCACATCGATGTCAGGTATCACTTTGTTCGGGAGATTCTGGAGGAAGATGACATCAATTTATTGAAGATTCATACTTCGGAGAATCCGGCCGATATGCTTACAAAGGTGGTGTCGGGAGTAAAGTTTGCACACTACAAAGACTTGCTCCAGATTCTTCAGGTGAATTGAGCTTGCTGAAGCTCATGTGGATGAACTACGGATGGCTTGATCCCTTGGGCAAGGGGTACGTAGGCAACCAGATTGGTGCAGCCGCTTTCGAGTTGGTGTTCGCTCAGATTTAAAAATCTTCACCGAGGTGGAGAATTGTTGGAGGAGAGAGTACAGTAGAGGAAGTGAAGTCATGCCAGGTGCTGTTGAAGACTGCCAAGGAGTCTACGACGAAAGGTGACGGAACAGCAGGCAGGAAAAAGAAGCAAGCAGCAGAGAAAAGACAGAGGTCGGTCGACCGGACCGGTCGACCGAGACGTGCACGAAGTGCACAGGTTTGCTCCCAGGTTGCTTCGGTCGACCGGACCGGTCGACCGAAGAGGGTCTTGGTTGCTTCGGTCGACCGGACCGGTCGACCGAAGAGGGTCTCTGTAAGCAACCCGACTTTCTGTTTGTTTCGGTCGACCGGATCGGTCGACCGTAAGAGGGAGTCGGTCGACCGGCCGGTCGACCGACAGTCGGGTTTTGGGCGAAATCTGTTGTTTCGGAAAGTTATGTATTTAAGCCCTGGTTGTAATTTTCTAGGGTTAAGTGCCTAGACAAAGTATAGCTGCGGACTCTCTTGTGTTGATAGAGATCTAGAGCTATTGTAATCCATCTTCCATAAAGAAATCTCTCTCCGTGAATTGCCCCGAGGACGTAGGCAGGTTGGCCGAACCTCGTTAGATCTGGTTTTGCGATTGGCTGTTCTTCTAGTTTGTTTTTCATTGTTCTTGGTGATTGAGATCAGGTTGGATCTTCTAAGGGTTGTTGTCTCCGAGCACAACAAATATTGTGTTATTTTATCTTTTAATCTAGTCGTGTCCTAAATGCACTGCATTGCCATGCTGAATAAATATGGTTTGATAGATTATTAGTGTTGGCTTTTCAGGCTTCTTTTACAATATTCTATTCCAATTAAAGGGTGTCCTTTGATAGCAGTATCATTCTCTGATTACTTGATGCATTATCTGTATTAATATTAACATCCTCCAAAAGTGTAGATCTATAAGAAAACTACATTAGAATTCTATTGATTTACAATCCAGGGTTAGCAAGTTCAATGAAGAATAGAGAATGATCATGCACGCACAGACACACACTACATTGATTACTGAACAATGGAAAAGAAATTGCACTCTGAAGATTGTCCCATTTCAGGTGGGCTTCTGCTGCTGTATTTATTTGACAAGAAGCCCATGGCAATATACAGTTGGTCACTTTTTACTATGGTCAGATTTTGATCAGGCAGTTGGGTTTAATGTTTGTAGAGGAATTATAAGTATTTGGTTGCTGCTGTAATAATTTTCAGCTGGTGATGATATTTGATCTTTATGCTATTTGTGTAATATTGGAAATGAGAACTTCCTGATAATGTGAAAATGAAGTCGAGGACATCTTAAGTGTAATACATTCCACACATTGAGAAGTGAAAATGGTGAAACAATGCATTGGTTCTGAAGCTAAATAGAGGAATCATTTCCTTTTTAAGACATTTGTAAATTATCTATTCAATGTAGGCATGATGGCAGAGAGACATCTCTTTTTCGGGGGGCAATTTTGACAATATTGCAATTAAGTCTTTTCATAATTTATCCCCAATAAGTTCACCATGAACTCCCATTCCATTGCTGCTGATTCTTCTAAATGTAGGACCATATCTCCATATTAGTTTGATTGTATTCTTTTATATATGAGAAAACAGCTTGTTCTAAGAATGCTCTGCATAGATTTAAATATGGTTAGTGTTTAAGCATATCAATATACTTTTATGTTACTGGTAGACAATGCAATATACTGGTAACATTATGATATTATGGAATATTATTTCAGCTGCAAACTCAACAACAGCAGAATATTTTCTTCAGAATAAGGAGATATAATGGGGTTGTTGTGATTGATCTGGTCCCAAGACATGTACCATACGGAATATGTACTATACGGAAATAAAAAACATGATCTGAATAATTGCATATCAAGTTTGTCTTGAGTTCTGATAACAGGCTGAAATATTTGATAAATCTTTCATATTAAAATCAAACATACATTAATATTTTTTATGCATGATTGAATGGTGTTTAGCTTATTGAATTTGGTTCAGTTAATTTGTCTACTTAGCACTTGTCAGTTTCATTGTCTGTTATTGCAAAATTAGCATTTTCGCTCCCTTCATTTTCTTTATGTGCACCTGCTAAAATCATCAAAAATGCCTAATAGATGCTTGCCGCGTAAGGTGACTTATCATAGAATTTTACTAAGTTTTCTTTAAATATAACTAGTAGTATTAGCCATTTAAAACTGAATTATTAGTCTTTATGTATTCTATTTCTCATTTTTAGAAAATAAAGCGGTGCCTAACTGTTTTGATGGGTTAATTTTTGTGATGTGGTTGTTAGTCGTAGAAATACTATAACATTGTTCTTTGCATAAAAGTTATGTTGCAAAACCTAATTTGTTTTACTTTTATGAATTTTGTTATGGACTTTTGTCAATCTCATTGCTTCTTTTATGACAAGTAAACTATTCCTCTTTTTCATCTGTTATGATTACAATCTTGTCAAGAGCAAAATATATGACTTTTGGTACATGTGCATTTGCTATGAAATTTTATCTTCGTAGATGATTCAAGATTCACCTACAATAAACAACAACAACAAAGCCGTCATCCCAAATATTTGGATGATTCAAGAATGTTCTGTTGTATAACATATTTGATATTCTTGGTGTTTTAATTGGATTTCCTTGATCATGTCTATCCATATCTTATATCAAACCTCAAGAGAAAATAGTTTTTGTTTGACTTTGCTTTGATTTGAGAAAGATAATTCCCTGTAGCAATTAATCTTCTAACTTTCTAGACCCTTTCTTAGTGTAGGACAACTTTGGGGATTGCTACTTGATTGCATAGTTTAACCTACATAACAAATAAGGTTTTGTTTCCAACCTATGATCTCACCTTCTAGGTTTTATGACAGGTCTGTCCCTCTCTTGTCAAAACATTCCTTGGTCAAAAATTCGGTGCCAAATTGAATGGGTTAATGTCAAGTTGATACTGATCATGAATTTTCACCAAATAGTTAGTGAAGGTGTTCTTAATATAAAACTGTACCTTCCTAGACTATCCCATTTTGATTGGGGGAAGGTAATGTGTAACGCCCGATTCCACGGATACGGGGACGTCACTGCGACGTATATACGTAGGTCAGGAATTGCCCCCACGTATATACGCTAAGCAAAAAGTACAACAAGAAACAGAGTACACGACAAAGCGTGGTATCAATACATATGCCAACACAAGAAGTACACATACAAAGTTATCACAGGATATTAAAAAGTATTACACATTACATGTGTATTACATCATAATCAAGTCCAAAAGAAATATATACAAATATGTATACAAAAAGCTCACAAGTAGAAAGAGGATCTCGTGAGTCAAAAGGTAAGTCTGGCACGAAGGGACTGGAACTAGTCCGCCTGCTCACTAAAGTAAGCTTGGTCCTCTGTGGATGGCTCCACTTCGTTCCAAGCTTCGGAATCTGAATGTGCAAATCCAAGGAGTCAAGACATATACAATAAACAAACTATAGCCAAGTGGCTAAGGGACATGAATAAGGAAAGATGAAACAGTTATAAGAAATATCAACTAACAAGTATGAAAAGCATGAGGAGATAAAATCCTAAATACAATAAATCTACAGTTGACGTCTTATTATTATTACTTGTCTTACTGTGATATCTAGCTATGTGACCCAGCGTCCCAGAGCACATAGATCCATATCCTAGTAAAGCAAGGTTGTTATTGGAAACAGCGGTTGTATCGACGAACTATGATTACAGTGGACCCCGTACATGCCCGGGATAACGGTCCAGGATTGTTCCGTTGCTTGGTGACGGAAGCCAGCCGCTAGGCTAAACAGGAGGGACTTATGTATGCCCTTAACATGATGGTACCAGTAATAGAGGGAGCAAGCACTCCCCTCGGTCCCCTGGAGGCCCACAGGTCAGACCGGAACATGAGTTGCACAACATTCCTAAAAGCCACTGTAAACACGAACACATATCGATATCCGCATGTTTTCCCCCGACCCATGTGTAAGTTGGTCCATTTTATGCAAAAGTCAAGTGTATCATGCTTGGTTCAAGTGATGGCATGATAAGTGGTGATATTCACATTTTAACAAGTTATGGAGCGATGATATGTAATAACAAGTCATGAAGTAATATGAGATAATGTCTATCAAGTAACATGTCATGTAGTACCAGTTATGAAGCATGAACAAAAATAATATGCCATACATGTATCAACAATAAGATCCAAATTCAGAACAGAATCAACTAAGTCAAACAGTCAGAATTAGTCGACTAGGTGGAAGGGTTAGTCGACTAATAGGGGTCTTAAGTCGACTACTAGTCTGGATGAGTCGACTAAAACTGGGAAACAGAGAGTTGGGTTCTGTTTCAGGGAAAGTTAGTCGACTAGGGTTGTAAGGGTAGTCGACTAACAGGGAACTACTAGTCGACTAATGGATACCTAAGTAGACTAAGTCTGAGATACAGAGAGTTGATGTTTTATTTCAGGAAAACAGGAGTCGACTGGGGAGAAATGGGTAGTCGACTAGGGGTCTCTAGTCGACTGGAAATCTGGTCTAGTCGACTAAAACTGTGAAATCAGAAAAGGTTAAGTTTCAACTAAAGTGGATTAGTCGACTAGTCCCTAGGTCTAGTCGACTAATCGTGGGAAAAACAGCAAACAGAACAGATTTCTAGGGTTTTGTTTGAGGGTCTAAAAATATGATTTTTATGTCACAAGTGTGCATGATTTGTCAACACAAGTACACAAAGGAGTTCACAAGTCTTGGTGAGTAGATATACTCACTAGGAATGGTTTGATTGAAGCTTTACGAGTCCGGGAAGAGTGTGGTCGTCAAATGGCACCTATGTGATCCTTGGCGACGAAAAGAGCTACGATTCAAGCTCCAAATCAGTTGCTTGGGCTAGAGGTGAAGATCTTGTGGTGTTCTTGGAGTTAGGGTTTGAGATGGAGAAGGAAATGGTGAAGGCTAAACTCTTGGTGAAGTGAAGAAAAGTGTAAAAGAATGTAAAGGGAAACTTATATAGGATTTGATTTTTGTAAAGGAGATGCAATTAAAGAAATTGAGAGGGGTTTATTGCAAAAATAGGGGAGGGGATGGGTGTCCCTCTCCTTGGCCACTTGGCCGGCCATGGGGGAGAGAGAGAGGGGCATTAAATGGGGGTTGGTGAGGTTATGTGGAGTTGGAATTTTGGAAGAGATTTGGATTTTTGGAAAAAAAAATGGGAAAAGTTTGTGGTTGTGGAGAAAGAGGAATAAAGGAAAAGGAAAAATGGAAAGAAATTCATAAAGGAAGGTATTTACTCTAACTTGGAAATTGAAAATATTGAAAACATGGATTCCTAGGTTTAGGTCATGTATGCGGAAAACATTTCGGAAAATACCGAAATCGTCCGAAATTCAAGTATCTCGGAACGACTCGTAAATTTTACCAAAAATCAATAATAATATATGAAGACTAATAGTGAAATCCTTTTTAAGAAATACTTTATAGTTTTAAAACTAAAAATCCCGGAATCAGTTACCTACCGACCCCGTTGGAATTTTCATAAATTTATAAAATTCTCAGAAAAAGTATTTAAGTAGGGAATATGATTCTAAGAAATAAGGTCTAAAGACTCTTCTAGAAATTCTTAACCGTTTGTAAAATAAAAATCCAGGAATCGATCAGCGACACTGGTCGACACCGGTCTTGAAGAAATTTATTTTAATTCAGGAAAAATCCAGAAAATCATAGAAAATCTAATATATTGGAAAATGATATTTGAAATTGAAATCGGTCAAATACAGGAAGTAAATCGAAAAATACGGTCGAAAACTGAATACGCAACTAAGTACGTATTCTGGGAACAGGGTTTACAATCCACCCACCTTACAAAAATTTCGTCCTCGAAATTTCATAAGGTGAAAGGTAACAGGAAAGGTAACAGATAGATAAGGAAAAGAAGAGAGATAACAGTAGAAAAGAATAGAAGGAAAGAGTTTTTACCAAATCAAGATGTGAAGAGTTGAGGATAGCGCTCCCGGATAACGTCCCCTCGTTCCCAAGTGGCCTCTCCTGGCGCATGCCGGTTCCAAGACACCAACACTAATGGTATAGCCTTGTTCTTCAGTGTCTTCACACTCTTATCCAAAATGGCCATCGGCTTCTCCTGATATGATAAATCTGGCTGTAGTTCCAGTTCGGAATGATCCAAAATATGACTATCATCCTTTACATACTTCCTCAACTGTGATACGTGGAAAACATTGTGCACTCCCTCCAAAGATGGAGGTAAAGCCAATCTGTACGATACATCTCCCACACGGTCCAAGATCTCGAATGGGCCGATGTACCTCGGACTAAGCTTTCCACGAGTACCGAACCGGATAACTCCCTTGGTAGGTGATATCTTTAAAAAACACATGGTCACCTGCCTGGAACTCCAATGGCCTTCTCTGTGTGTCAGCCCAACTCTTCTGACGGCTCTGTGCTGCCCTAAGGTGGTCTCTGATGATTCTGACTTTCTCTGTGGTCTGAATCAGAATCTCTGGCCCCAAAAGTCCCCTCTCACCGACTTCATCCCAACAAATCGGTGACCTACACTTCCTTCCATACAATGCCTCAAAAGGTGCCATCTTGATACTTGCCTGATAGCTGTTGTTATAAGAAAACTCAGCCAAGTGAAGATGATCTTCCCAAGATCCCTTAAACTCAATCATGCAGGCCCTTAGCATATCTTCAAGGATCTGGATAGTCCTCTCAGATTGCCCGTCTGTCTGAGGATGATATGATGTACTGAATTTCAGACGGGTCCCCAAACTTTCTTGGAGACTCTCCCAAAAATGGGATCTGAATCTGGTGTCTCTATCTGAAACAATACTGACTGGAACTCCATGCAGACGAACTATCTCCTTTATGTACTTGTCTGCCAAGACCTCCGTTGACTGTCCCACCCTGAATGGTATAAAGTGAGCTGACTTGGTGAGACGGTCAATGATTACCCACACAGCATTATTACCTTTAGGACTTCGAGGTAATGCCGTGACAAAATCCATAGTGATGTGCTCCCACTTCCATTCGGGTATCGGCAAAGGATGTAGAAGTCCAGCTGACCTCTGATGCTCTATCTTATCTGCTGGCACACCAGGCACTTGGCTACAAACTGAGCTATCTCCCTCTTCATAGCATTCCACCAAAACTGCTTCTTCAAGTCCTGATACATCTTGTTTCCCCCTGGGTGGATGGAATATGCTGAACTGTGTGCTTCTGCCAAAATCTTCTGCCGAACTTCTCCTTGGGGAACACAAATCCTGCTACCAAAGTATAAGGCACCATCCGGATGAATACTGATATCAGTCATCAATCCAGCCTCTACCTGAGCTCGGAATGTCTGTAACCTGGGATCTTCCTTCTGAGCTTCCCTGATCTCATCAATCAATGCTGACTGAATCTGCAAAGTCATGAACTGTCCTGCCTTCTCAGTCCTTCGAACTAACATCAAGTCCAATCTGATGAAGTCTCGAATCAACTCCTTCTGCTGAGTGAGCTGGACAAGCACTCTATTCTCTGGCATCCTGCTCAGTGCATCTGGAACTGTATTGACCTTGCCCGGATGATATTGCAAGTCAATATCATAGTCCGCCATCAGTTCAAGCCACCTCCTCTGCCTCATATTCAACTCTCTTTCTGTGAGAAAATATACTTGAGGCTCTTATGATCCGTGTATATCAACACTTTATCTCCCAGAAGATAATGCCTCCAAATCTTCAAGGCAAAGATAACAGCTGCTAGCTCCAAGTCATGAGTTGGGTAATTCCGCTCATGAGTCTTCAGTTGCCTTGATGCATATGCTATAACATGACCATGTTGCATAAGCACACACCCCAGGCCTTTACCTGATGCATCACTGTAGATGACCATCCCTCCTCTTCCTGAGGGAGTCTTCAAGATTGGAGCTGAAATGAGCCTCTGCTTCAATTGCTCAAATGCTGCGGTACACTCCTCTGTCCATATGTACCTTTCCCCTTTCCTGGTGAGCCTGATCAATGGAGCTGCAATCCTAGAGAAATCCTGGACAAAGCGTCTGTAATATCCGGCTAGTCCAAGAAAACTCTTAATCTCAGTCACCGTCCTCAGAATCTGCCAATCCCTCACTGCCTGGACTTTGCTGGGGTCAACTGAAATCCCTTCTGCTGAAACTATGTGTCCAAGGAAAACTATGCTGTCCAACCAGAAATCACACTTGCTCCTCTTAGCATGAAGCTGCTCCTGTTGGAGAGTCTGCAATATAATCCTCAAGTGTTCTGCATGCTCCCTGTTGTTCTTTGAATAGATCAGGATGTCATCTATGAAAACAACAACAAACTGATCCAGATAGGGCGAGAACACTCGGTTCATCAAATCCATGAAAACTGAAGGGGCATTGGTGACTCCGAAAGGCATAACTAGAAACTCATAGTGGCCATAACGGGTCCTGAATGCCGTCTTCGGGATATCCTCCTTCTTTACCCTCAGCTGATGGTAACCCGACTGTAAATCCAATTTAGAGAATACACGGGCTCCATGAAGCTGATCAAACAGATCATCAATCCTGGGTAAAGGATACTTGTTCTTGATGGTAACTTTGTTCAACTCCCTATAGTCAATACAAAGTCTCTTACCACCATCCTTCTTGTTCGCCAATAGCACTGGAGCTCCCCAGGGTGAAGTACTTGGTCTAATCAATCCTTTGTCTGAGTATTTCTGCAGTTGCTTCTTCAAAATCTCTAACTCCGTCGGTGCCATCCTGTACGGAGCCTTGGATATAGGAGCTGCTCCTGGAACTGTGTCAATAGAGAACTCGATCATCCTTTCAGGTGGCAGCCCTGAGATTTCAGCAAACACTCCTGGGAATTCATCCCACACTGGTACCTTCTGCTTCTGAACCTCCGAAGTAGTCATCCGTGTCTTTCCCTTGGTAGACTTCACTTCTCCACTAAATTGGAACTCCGGTTGATGAGGGATTCTGAAATTAATCTTCTTCTCCCTACAATCAATAACTGCATAGTACTGACTGAGCCAGGTCATGCCTAAGATTACGTCGTACCCTTTGGTGTCTAGTACGATCATATCTATGGCCAAGATCTTATCGCATAGTTCTACCGGACAATCAGTACAGACTCTAGAAGATATGACTACCCCATTCCCTGTACTAATCTCCCATTTGTGGTCTAAAGATCTAACAGGTATAGAATGCAAAGCCACAAAATGGTCTGAGATATAACAATGGGATGCACCTGAATCGAAGAGAGCGAGAACAGGTTTTGAATGAACTCTGATGTTACCTGTTATCACTTCCTCTGAAGTCTCAGCCTCCTCTGCTGTAAGAGTGTAAGCCTGACCTCTACCACGCCCTGCTGCAGTCCTGGCTCCTCTCTGGACTGGGCGAACAACATGCTGTGGCGGAAGGGGAAGAGCTCTCCTCATCACTGGTCCCTGATTCCTCTGCCCAAGTGGCCCTGGTAGCACTCTCTGTCCATTGGGTCCTGGAAGTGCTGGCAAAGTCTGGTTGGCTACCCCCAATCTCCTGTGTGGACAGGTCTCTATAGAATAATCCCGTGATCCACACACCAAACACAACCCATTTGCCCTCCGGCAATTCTGACGAATGTGGCCCGGCTTCTGACAATAGCTACAGAATGTAAATGGTTGGGCCGTCTGGTAAGGAGCTGGTCTGAATGGTTGTCTCTGAACCTTTGCTGCTCTATATGGGCCTCCTCTTCCCATTGGTACAAATGGCCTCTTCATGGTCTGGTTCCCCATCTGGTCAACTTTCTTCTTCTCAAGCCCACGCTCAACTTCTCGAGCTATGGTGAGAACCTCCGAATAAGTCTTCAACTGCTGGGGCATCAGGAAAACTTGTATGTCCATCTGCAGACCCTGCTGGAACCTGCTTGCCCGCTTCTCCTCATCCGTCACCATGTACGGAGCAAAGCGGCTCAATCTAAGAAACTCTGCAGCATACTCGTCCACGGACTTGCTCCCTTGCTGAAGCCTGATAAACTGCTCTTCCATGTCCTTCTGAGCAGTAGCTGGGAAGAATCTGGCATAGAAGCTCTTGGAGAATGTGTCCCAGGAGACAGGCTTCTCCAGTCTGGCCTCTTCAGCAAGCCACCAAGTTCTAGCAACATCTTTCAACTGAATCTTGGCGACCTCAACTTGGTTCTCCTTTGGTACCCTGGCTGCATTCAGCAGATCTGTGGTATCCGTCAACCATTGTTCAGCATCCAATGGTTTCTCTCCACCCGTGAAGATGGCTGGTTGCAGCCGTCTGAAGTCCGATACATTCCCCGGCCTCTGTTCCTTGGGGCTGTCAATTCTTGCCTGAGGAGTTCAGTCTGCTGCTGCTGGGTTTTCCATCATGGTCTGAATGACCCTCAAAATATCCACATTCTCTCCCGTGGGTCCATTCGAGGCTTGCCCAGAGTGGTTACGACCCGTCCTTCGCTCCATACCGAGTTGGGGAAAGATAACTGGAATTTGGAAACAAATGGAAGGAGTTTAGGATACAAGGGAAGGAATCAAGAAGGAATCAAGGAGGACTTAATAACTTTGTATATTGTAGTTGGCATCAGCAAATTATTAAAATTTGCCGCTCGATTGTACTTCAGGTGTGAGAGCCTAGGCTCTGATACCAACCTGTAACGCCCCGATTCCACGGATACGGGGACGTCACTGCGACGTATATACGTAGGTCAGGAATTGCCCCCACGTATATACGCTAAGCAAAAAGTACAACAAGAAACAGAGTACACGACAAAGCGTGGTATCAATACATATGCCAACACAAGAAGTACACATACAAAGTTATCACAGGATATTAAAAAGTATTACACATTACATGTGTATTACATCATAACCAAGTCCAAAAGAAATATATACAAATATGTATACAAAAAGCTCACAAGTAGAAAGAGGATCTCGTGAGTCAAAAGGTAAGTCTGGCACGAAGGGACTGGAACTAGTCCGCCTGCTCACTAAAGTAAGCTTGGTCCTCTGTGGATGGCTCCACTTCGTTCCAAGCTTCGGAATCTGAATGTGCAAATCCAAGGAGTCAAGACATATACAATAAACAAACTATAGCCAAGTGGCTAAGGGACATGAATAAGGAAAGATGAAACAGTTATAAGAAATATCAACTAACAAGTATGAAAAGCATGAGGAGATAAAATCCTAAATACAATAAATCTACAGTTGACGTCTTATTATTATTACTTGTCTTACTGTGATATCTAGCTATGTGACCCAGCGTCCCAGAGCACATAGATCCATATCCTAGTAAAGCAAGGTTGTTATTGGAAACAGCGGTTGTATCGACGAACTATGATTACAGTGGACCCCGTACATGCCCGGGATAACGGTCCAGGATTGTTCCGTTGCTTGGTGACGGAAGCCAGCCGCTAGGCTAAACAGGAGGGACTTATGTATGCCCTTAACATGATGGTACCAGTAATAGAGGGAGCAAGCACTCCCCTCGGTCCCCTGGAGGCCCACAGGTCAGACCGGAACATGAGTTGCACAACATTCCTAAAAGCCACTGTAAACACGAACACATATCGATATCCGCATGTTTTCCCCCGACCCATGTGTAAGTTGGTCCATTTTATGCAAAAGTCAAGTGTATCATGCTTGGTTCAAGTGATGGCATGATAAGTGGTGATATTCACATTTTAACAAGTTATGGAGCGATGATATGTAATAACAAGTCATGAAGTAATATGAGATAATGTCTATCAAGTAACATGTCATGTAGTACCAGTTATGAAGCATGAACAAAAATAATATGCCATACATGTATCAACAATAAGATCCAAATTCAGAACAGAATCAACTAAGTCAAACAGTCAGAATTAGTCGACTAGGTGGAAGGGTTAGTCGACTAATAGGGGTCTTAAGTCGACTACTAGTCTGGATGAGTCGACTAAAACTGGGAAACAGAGAGTTGGGTTCTGTTTCAGGGAAAGTTAGTCGACTAGGGTTGTAAGGGTAGTCGACTAACAGGGAACTACTAGTCGACTAATGGATACCTAAGTCAACTAAGTCTGAGATACAGAGAGTTGATGTTTTATTTCAGGAAAACAGGAGTCGACTGGGGAGAAATGGGTAGTCGACTAGGGGTCTCTAGTCGACTGGAAATCTGGTCTAGTCGACTAAAACTGTGAAATCAGAAAAGGTTAAGTTTCAACTAAAGTGGATTAGTCGACTAGTCCCTAGGTCTAGTCGACTAATCGTGGGAAAAACAGCAAACAGAACAGATTTCTAGGGTTTGTTTGAGGGTCTAAAAATATGATTTTATGTCACAAGTGTGCATGATTTGTCAACACAAGTACACAAAGGAGTTCACAAGTCTTGGTGAGTAATATACTCACTAGGAATGGTTTGATTGAAGCTTTACGAGTCCGGGAAGAGTGTGGTCGTCAAATGGCACCTATGTGATCCTTGGCGACGAAAAGAGCTACGATTCAAGCTCCAAATCAGTTGCTTGGGCTAGAGGTGAAGATCTTGTGGTGTTCTTGGAGTTAGGGTTTGAGATGGAGAAGGAAATGGTGAAGGCTAAACTCTTGGTGAAGTGAAGAAAAGTGTAAAAGAATGTAAAGGGAAACTTATATAGGATTTGATTTTTGTAAAGGAGATGCAATTAAAGAAATTGAGAGGGGTTTATTGCAAAAATAGGGGAGGGGATGGGTGTCCCTCTCCTTGGCCACTTGGCCGGCCATGGGGGAGAGAGAGAGGGGCATTAAATGGGGGTTGGTGAGGTTATGTGGAGTTGGAATTTTGGAAGAGATTTAGATTTTTGGAAAAAAAAATGGGAAAAGTTTGTGGTTGTGGAGAAAGAGGAATAAAGGAAAAGGAAAAATGGAAAGAAATTCATAAAGGAAGGTATTTACTCTAACTTGGAAATTGAAAATATTGAAAACATGGATTCCTAGGTTTAGGTCATGTATGCGGAAAACATTTCGGAAAATACCGAAATCGTCCGAAATTCAAGTATCTCGGAACGACTCGTAAATTTTACCAAAAATCAATAATAATATATGAAGACTAATAGTGAAATCCTTTTTAAGAAATACTTTATAGTTTTAAAACTAAAAATCCCGGAATCAGTTACCTACCGACCCGTTGGAATTTTCATAAATTATAAAATTCTCAGAAAAAGTATTTAAGTAGGGAATATGATTCTAAGAAATAAGGTTTAAAGACTCTTCTAGAAATTCTTAACGTTTGTAAAATAAAAATCCAGGAATCGATCAGCGACACTGGTCGACACCGGTCTTGAAGAAATTTATTTTAATTCAGGAAAAATCCAGAAAATCATAGAAAATCTAATATATTGGAAAATGATATTTGAAATTGAAATCGGTCAAATACAGGAAGTAAATCGAAAAATACGGTCGAAAACTGAATACGCAACTAAGTACGTATTCTGGGAACAGGGTATTACATAATGAGGGATGTTTCTTGCCGATATTATTAAGTAATCTGTTCTCTGTTCTCTGTTGGCATCTCAGATATTAATGCATTATCTTCTGACATTTAGTTAATTAACTCCTGTGACAGATGTCTAGTATAACTTACTACTTGTAATTCTATATTGCCAGATGATTCTGAAAAGCTCAACAAATTTAGATTCTATTTGAATTTTTCTTGCTATCTCAGTTTTTAAATAAAATGAACAAATTCATATACATTTGCAACAAACACCCTTTCTTATTTTAAAATTATATATCTACACTACACGTAGACTTGCATGTTTTATCTTCAATTTACTGAATGAATAAATTCTGATACTTTATTTATTTGTTGCGTTATGTATTGGATAAAGACACATTGAACCCTTCATCTAAGGAGTTGTCAACTTTTCATATATATATATATATATATATATATATATATATATATACACATGTTAATTTTGTGCTTAAATTGCATGTTATAATTAGTTGGAGTTCTTTTAAAATATCTTGCTACTTTTATTGAATTCTAACTTACTCTGCTATATATCCAACTAAATTATATTGTTTATAAATTGGAACTAAGTAAGATCCCCTACATCTTTTTATTTTGTATACCCTAATTTAAAAGCTACCAACATAAACCTGTATTCTGACATTTTAATATTATGAATATAGAAAACCTGGTAGAAATCTTCCTATCATTTTGACAAATATAGAGTACAACAATAATATTTGTATACTCTTAATGTAGCTGAAATAGGCACAGGATTATGAGTATCTTTAGATCAATAGGATAATAAAATTAAAGGGTAAATCATTTTCTCAAAATTTCATATAATTGGTGTTTAACAAAGGAAGGGTACTCAACGGGTTTGTAATTAAGGAACGCCAAGAGCGAAAAACCTCCCACCTGAGTTACGCCGACCTGGCCAATTAGACTGATAAAATTGAGATTTTGACTAACCCAATATTCTAAAATTTTTATTAAATATATCATCAGCATTTGTACATCATAACTTTAAAAATGATTGTTTAAATTATAACCCTAATTTATCACCATTTGGACATAACTAAATCTATCTATAATTAGCCCTGATTAAAATTATGGTTGATTCGAGTTTTAACATTGAATCTGATGTAAATAATAATCGGACCATAATAAATTAGCTAGAATTGGAATCCTAGCCATGTTCAGGATGATGAATAGCTATGTGCAGTTTTGTTCCCCATCTAACTTTAATTGGGTTCTTGACTATTCTTTAGCATATAAATATAGACATATATACTTTAAATATTTGAATAATCAAATACAATGTATATATGTTTTATCATAAACTATTATGGTATAATTTGTTCCTTTTGAAACTAAGGTTACAAGGAAAACTTTATAACTACCTTATAGTGTCAAATTAGGATTCAAATTGGGGGAGACTCTGACAATTACCCAAAGACTTTATAGGTTTAATAAAAGATGTCAAGAGTCATAATAATGTGGTCATGAAGGGTTAAATCTCTGACTGTCACAACTTGTAAATAAAGGCTGTTAAGCCAATTTTCTGACCCTAGAAAACATAGTCTTTCTGATTAAGGGTCTTTCTAGGAGTATAGTCCTAGTTTCATCGAGGGAGATGGGGTTAAGCCCATAATAGAGTTCACCGATAGCGGGAACCCAACCTACTTGATTGGGAGCTGGTTCCATGAAAGAGGTTTAATGTGGTAGTAACAAGATGGACTGGTGAAACTCGTGTGGAGCATCAACCCGGATATATTTATATCCTATATGTAGCGTTGTAGCTACTACCCCTTCTCTATGGTGAGATGCTCTTATGATACAGCTAGGTAAGGATGAGTTTAACTCTTAATAAGTCCAACGCATGTAGTGTGGAGGGTATACTATCCAGCTGTAGTACCCTTGGAGGACTTACCTACGTGAGAGGAACCGTGATGGCCGCGGTTGGGGGGCAGGGCTGACCCTAGAAACTCTCATGAGTCGGTTATTGTGAGCATGGCCTTTAACGCTCAACCCGCTCGCTCAATAAATGAAGACTTACTGTGTGTGTCTTTCATCAATATTTGGTTAAAGAGGCCTAATTTAAGGCGTAGTCCATTATGTCTCTCAGATGGCGATAAAATTCACTAAGGGTAGATTCAAGGCCGTAGGCTATCGACCCCGAATTCACAGATGATGTTGCCCGATTTTATTCGTGTTTTATGATCTGATGATGTGATGGTTATTGATTTGTTTTATTATGTCTTCCCTGAAACTCAAGCTTTTGGGGGGACTGTTGGATATTTTGTATTAAAATAAAAAGGAAAAGCTTTCATTTCAGATTTTGTTTTACTAAGTCAACTTTGACTAAGTCTTAGAATCTAAATCGGTTGAGAAAATATCTCAACTGCTTGGATTTTCTGTTGGAGTGGTTACAACAACTTGGGTTCTAAGTCTATAAATAGACCCTCACTCCAATAACAACGAACACAACTCATTTCTCTTTTCTCATCTTAAAAAAAACCTGAAGACTACTCTTCGTGAGAATGGCTTCAGTGTTTAAAAGAATTTTCATCTTTATTTTTATGGGCAACTTCTTCATTTGAGCAGAGGCCCTGCCCACCGTCCTGGGCTGAGTGCTGGTGAATCCAGGGGATCCTTTACTGCTAGGGGACAAGGTCGATTCAACGTCTGGACAAGGAGACGGGCTTTGATCCTTTAGGGCAGCGACATCGCGACTGCATTCCTTAAGCCAGGTTCTTTTGTTTTATTTTAATATAATTGTTATTACATGTTAGAATAATTTGTTGTTTTATCTTAATTTAATTTTTAAAGATATTGCATGTTTTAGAAAATAGTATAAAATTCCCAACAAACGACTTGTCTAATCCTGCATTAGACAACAACCTCCGAACCTCCTCCAGTAAGGAACAGACTACTTCTTTAGCCAACACACCTGTACTTGTTATGAAGTGGATAACAATTCCGGTATTCTGGCCAAATCGTAGGAATTGGTACATGTCCTTTCCCATATTACCAATCTTTAGCTCCTTGATCTTCCTACCTATCTGCCTCTCCATTCTTCCTCTCCACTTCACCAACACATCTAGGGCTTCACCCCTTTGTCTCATGTGATATATCCAAACCTGCCTAGATGAACCATCAACAAAAAAAACAAAGTACCTGTGACCTCCAAGCGATGCCGACTTAGCAGGTCCCCAAATGCACACATGAACACAATCAAGAAGACCTTCATTGCAGTGAGTACTGGTGCTGAATCTCACCTTCTTCTTGTCCAGAATGCTGTGTTCACCTTCCAACTCAGCACCTTCCAACGATTTCATCTTTGCAGGAGCTTGCAAAGACTTTTCTTCTTCCTGTCCGACCTTTCTTTGCCAGACCTCCGGGCCACCATTATCTGAGGAACTGGAAGTCTCCACCTGATCTGTAATCGTACTACCCTTCAAGTAGTAGAGATTGTCTCGGCGGACGCCCTTCATCACCAACAACGAGCCCTTGATCATCCTGAGATCGCCATCTCGAACAGATATCACCATGCCCGATGCTTCCAAAGCTCCTACGGAAATCAAGTTTCTCTTCAACTGAGGTACATACCTCACTTCCTTCAGCTCCCTTACTATCCCATCAAACATCCTGATTCGGATTGTACCTACACCCTCCATGCTACATGGATGATCATCGCCTATAACGACCGAATACCCCTTCAGCTTCTCAAAGCTGGAAAACCAGCCCTGATTAGGGCACGCATGGTATGTTGTACCTGTATCCAGAATCCACTCATCTTTCCATGAGTTACCAATGATGGGAGAACTGACTGAAAACGAGAAACCTGACGAGTCCGAATCTGATCCATCTGCATGTGAACTACTCCTCTGAGTATTCGTCACCTTTGATAGATTTGCTTCAGCCTTCGACTCCTTCTTCTTCCCCTTGAACTTCGGACAGTCCACTTTCCAGTGCCCTATCACTCTGCAGAAGGCACACTGATTCCTTTTGAGATCCCTGAAACCCGGCCTGAACTTTGATCTTCCTCTTTCTTCCTTACCCTTCCTTGATGAACTCCTGCCTCTTACTTCCAGTGCCTCCGCCGATGAGCTTGACTGAGAAGGATGTCTCTCCTTTCTCCTTGTCTCATAACTTGTCAGTACATACGACACTTCATGGTAGTCCAGAGTCTGCCTACCATTGATAAAGGTCAGTATGAATGTCTCATACTCCTCCTCCGGGAGTGAGTTCAGGAAGATTATCGCCTTGTCTTCCTCATCTACCATGACATCCATATTCACCAAATCTGTAAGAAGCTTCGTGTATCGGTTGATGTGCTCATTCACTGTGCTCCCCTTCTTCATTTGAAACCGGTACAGCTTACTCTTAAGCTGCAATCTTGACTCGACACTCTTCATCAGATATTTCTTCTTAAGGGTTTCCCACAGATGCTTTGCCGACGTCTCATGTTGTGCAAGATATTTTATCTCTTGCGATAAACATGAACGAATCAACCCACACGCTGACCTGTTCATCTTTGCCCACTCTTCATCAGTAGTCATGCTTCTCTTCTTCTCCAGAAGGAGAGTATCCTCGAGGTTCGATGCATTCAGGGCATCCATAACCTCACATCTCCACATCCCGAAATTATTTGTGCATTGAACTTTACTACGTCAATCCTCGGATGAGGATTCATGGTCTTAACCGAAGCAATTTCTTCTGCCATCTAGATTACTTGATCCTCTATCTATGCGGAAAAACAACCAACTGGAAATAGATCACTACTTCGATAAAAATTGGATTTTACCTTTTTCCCGAAACCCTAGATTGAGTTTCTCACCGAATCTACTCCACCAAAGATTTCTTGAGCACTCTTTGCGTCCTTCTGAGATCGACACACGATCCCACGAACACGACTACCTCTGATCTGAGATCGACACACGATCTCCACCGAATCAGATCTTGAAGCTCTCTGAATCTCCAGAAAAATCCCAAGCGAAACCGAGAAGCTCTAATACCACTTGTTGTGCCAACGATAACAAACAGAAGAGGAATCCCTGAATCTCCCAAGCACGAAGAACAATCTCCAAACCAGCACAAATATCACAAACCAGAGTAAGCACACGAAAACAACAATTTAACGAGGTTCGGCCTCAATGCCTACGTCCTCGGGGCAATCAAAGAGAGATTATATTACTTTGGAAGATCGATTACAATACTAGCAGCACCTCTGATCTCAAGAGAGCTCCAGTTTTCCAACCTTCAAGATACTAACCCTAAAAAATAACAACAGCCCTTTAAATACAACAGATTTCCAAATCAGCAATCGCAGCCCGCACCCGCTTGTCGGTCGATCGGGCGGTCGACCGACCCCTTCCACCGGTCGACCGGTCGGTCGACCGGGCGCCCAACAGAGAGTTGGGTACTTTCAGTCGGTCGACCGGACAGTCGACCGAGCTCCATCCTTGTGCACGTTGTGCACGTCGGTCGACCGGGCCGGTCGACCGAACACCTGCTACTGCGGGCGGTCGACGGGCGGTCGATCGATCTTCTGCTGCTGCTGCAATAATCCTGTTTTGCTGCTGCTGCTTCCTTCATCTTTCATCGCCGACTTCCTCGACGATCCCTCGACGATCCTCTTCGACTTCCTCAGCAATAACCTCTCTCTTTCCAACATCCAATACATATTTGTGTTTGAAAGATTACTGTTATTTTTTTATTTTCCAATTATTACAAGAAAATCAGAGAACGATATAGAGAGGTAAAGCTCTTGAAAGGCTTGATGCATGAACCTCATTTGCAGTGAAATACAGGAGTGATTTAAAAAATTAAAGAGAGTAACTTGCTTATGTGAATGCATTTGAGAAATTAACGTAGCCCTTTAAATGTAAATTTGAAAGAACTTCTCTAAGATCTAGCATAGTATTAATCACTCTCTTATCTAAATTGGGAAAATAATATCTGGCAACTAATGCAAACGTGATCCGCTCAAAAGTACATGCATATTACAATTTCATGTATATGTCTTACATTTCATATAGTGGAAAAGCTAATTGTACGATGCTGCTCTTTCACCTTTCTATTTCTATTTTTCATTTCAGACTTGGATAGCTATCAAGATGAATGGCAATAAAATATGGATAAATCATGAAATTTCCATTTAATGAAATGTGCGATTTATGATTGGTGACTTCCTTTTCCCCAATTATAATCAGGTGGTACCTTTGCCCTATATTCACTGCTTTGCAGACATGCAAGGTTATGTGTCCTGCCTAATCAACAAGCTGTTGATGAGAGCTTGTCAGCATACATTACAGAAGGAGCAGCTGACACTGGGAGAGTTCCATGCTTAAGGACTTCTTTAATAAGCACCCAAGGTTCAGGAAGGGGCTGCTAATAGTTGTTTTACTGGGAACTTGTATGGCAATTGGTGATGGAGTGCTGACCCCAACCATTTCAGGTGAACTATCTATGACCTGCTCTATGTATGTCTGTTTTGAGATTGTTAGGAAATTAATATGTTTTTAGTATTTGACTCCCTCTTGATTGTCTTACTTTGATTCTTTGTTTCAGTTGGCATTTATTTGGTAAATAATTTACTTCTTCTACTCTTCTAATTTATCTGATGTTGCCACTTATCAACAGTATATGATTACATAATCGTAATTAACAAATCATGTATCGTCATTCGTGATATGCTTCACGTTATTATTTCATTTGTATTTAGGTTTACTTCTTTCATTAATGTAAGTCTTCAAATCTTTATTCAGTTTCATTTTCTTCTTTAGAACTTAGAAGTTAGATCCTACTTCCCTGTATAACATGAGCCTACTCCAATTACGCCCCAATATACCTCATTTGGGTCTTCCAGCAATTTACATTGGCGTTAACCATAAAACATTAGTTGGCTGCTGTTAACTTATTTCTGTGTTGGTGTCCATCTACTTCCCAGGGTTTTACCATTTATGTTGGTCGTATCATGCATAATAGCTGACAAACTTCTGTATGTGGAACATAATTTGACATTTGACTTTTCTTTTGTCACGGTGCGAATTTTCAATACATTTGCTTCTGACTAAATAAATGCCAAAGAGATATATTGCATATGGGTGCAGAATTTATTACATTGTGGAAGGAGCTAAATAAACGATATGGAGAATGTTATTCTTAACTGAATCTCATATCGATCTGTATAGCTGCACATATACTTACAAAACTATAATGAGCACTAAACATTTCCAACTTTCTCCTATTTCATAACAATATTCGCAGAATGTAAGATCACAATGGATAGAAAGAAACAAACTTGCAGTTCTATGTAATCCTGAAATATACCTGATTTTCTCAAAATTGGATGCTTTAAGCTGCATAGAGTGGTAATAGCTTGTTCATTTGTACAAAATGATCAGGAAGGAGGCGGTACTAAATGTATTTAGTTGCACATTATGTAGTTACTATTGAATTGTATGTAGATATCTTCTGAAGGAAACTCCACCTTAGCACCCGTTTTATTTAGTAGCAGAAGAAAATTTCAAAATGGTTCCTCAGACAAACTCTTCAATATGTGCTCTGATGTTTAAGAAGTTAGATTCTTTTTAGTTATTGTATCATTTGTTTCTACCGTATTTTATAATCCTCGTGCCCTGAGGAGTGATAGTAATAATATAAGCAATAACACTAACTATATTAAATATCTCCTTTGCCTTTATAATCCTTCTTCTTAGATAAATGCCATAATTTTTGGCCATGGTAAGATTCACTTGTCATTCGTTTTCGCACTTGTTTAATGTTACTGACAGTCATCGGTATCAGATGTTTACATTATGGCATGTAGTTGACATCGCTACATGAGTTCTTCTCTTCCATTTTGCTTTATTCTAGGAATCAACTACATCAGTGACTATACAACGATAATTAGCTTTCTTTTTTCTAAATTTTTTTTAAAGCCTGCAAATTAAGGAATGGCTTCTGTCTCAACCCACTAGCTCTTGCTTATATGGGGATTTCTCTTCTAAAGTTCACTCATTGGTCTTTGCTGCATGTCTTGACAACCGTGTCAGTCCTATCAATTTAAATAACATGCTGTTATGTGCTCAACAAGGTATACAGGGTCTGTGTGCAAATTATTTAGAGAGTTTTCTTAGGTGAAACCTAAATGTTGTTTTCTTTTTTTAATTTTAAATTTGTGCAGGTATAGACATGTAGAGACTGATATGGATTTTCTTCTTTCCTCAGTTCTTTCTGCAGCATCGGGAGTCAGGGTGAAAATTACACAACTTCATGAAAGTAAGGTCATTCAGAGTCGCTGTAAAAATTTGTCCTTCCATTTTAATGCAAGATGATCACTTGTACTGTGGATTAGCATTTTCATCCAGTCAATACTTTTCCAGATTACGTTGTCGCGATTTCGTGTGTAATCTTGGTGGTTCTCTTCTCCCTTCAGCACCATGGGACACACAGGGTTGGTTTCATGTTTGCGCCGATTGTCATAGCATGGCTTCTTTGCATTAGTGGGATCGGAATATATAACATATATCGATGGAATCCTGGCATTTTCCGTGCACTTTCACCATGCTATATGTATAGGTTTCTCAGGAGTACTAGTGTGGAAGGATGGAAGTCATTAGGTGGAGTGGTCCTGTGTATTACTGGTATCTTCCTTTTTCATACGTGCTCAAAATTTCTCGACCTTCAATATAATGTGATCTTCACTTTGTTGCCTCTAAAAAATTGAAAGAGGCTTGATTGGTACTGTTTGATCCTTATGTACTATTTTTTTCTACTCAGGTTCGGAGACGATGTTTGCCAATTTGGGCCATTTCTCTCCCCTTTCAATTAAGGCAAGTGGATCCCTTTTTTCACCATTAGAAACTGCAAGGCATCCTGATTCTTAAAATATGCATTTAATGCCAGATTGCTTTCACGTTTCTGGTGTATCCCTGCCTCATTCTTGCTTATATGGGTGAGGCAGCATTTCTCTCTAAACACCATGATGATATCCAGCGAAGTTTCTATAAAGCAATACCAGGCAAGATTTTTCAATTCTTTTTCGGTTCAAGACATCTAATGTTCTACTTTACCGTAAAATTTTTCACTTAACCCGCTACCTAAAAGCTTTTCATAATCTGCAGAAGCTGTATTTTGGCCAGTATTTTTAGTAGCCACTATGGCAGCTGTTGTTGGAAGCCAGGCTGTGATATCCGCAACCTTCTCCGTGGTAAGCCAGTGCCGTGCACTGAGTTGTTTCCCTCGTGTGAAAATAGTGCACACCTCAAACCGTATCTATGGGCAGATATACATTCCTGAGGTCAATTGGATTCTCATGTGTCTATGCTTAGCCGTTACAGTAGGATTACGGGACACTAACATGATTGGCCATGCATATGGTATGTCGTTCTCGTTTATTACAAACACTTTTTTCCCCTGAGGTCTAAATCTAGTTCAGAAGATGTTGCTCGGGACTGAATTGCTTGGTTGAAATCCTTGGCAGGCCTTGCTGTTACGACTGTCATCTTCACAACCACTTTCTTGATGTCATTGGTGATAATAATTGCATGGAAGCAAAAGATAATTAACGCTGTCGCTTTTCTCGTGCTTTTTGGATCTATAGAGCTTCTATACATCTCGGCTTCCTTCATCAAGATCCCGGAAGGTGGTTGGGTCCCTCTCATTCTCTCTATGGTCTTTATGAGTGTGATGTTCATTTGGAACTACGGGACATTAAAAAAGCATGAGTTTGCCCTAGAGAACAAGGTCTCAGTGCAAAGGATACTAGCTTTAGGACCTACCTTGGGATTGTCCGGGTTCCTGGGATTGGGCTTGTATATGCTGATTTGGTGACTGGGGTCCCGGCAGTTTTCGGACACTTTGCAACAAACTTGCCTGCTTTCCATCAGGTTCTAGTTTTTGTGTGCATCAAGTCCGTTCAGGTCCCCTATGTTTCTGAAGGGGAAAGGTTTGTTGTGGGGAGGATAGGGCCGAAAGATTTCCACATGTTTAGATGCATTGTGAGGTACGGTTACAAAGAACTCCAACAAGACAATCATGATTTTGAGAACAGATTGGTGTCTAAAGTTATAGCTTTTGTGGAGATGGAAGAAGTGTTGACACCAAAGGATGGGCAATCTTGTGACTTTGGGGCATCAGGTGATGAGTGTATTGATGTTCCAGTTTCTGTGCTATCAGCTCAATATCTGGAATCGAATGTGACGTCCAGTTCATGTACTTTTTTAGTGAAACTCGAGGACTATGATATTGCAGAGGGCTCCCTTCGCAAGGACGAGTCATTGGATATCCTGAAAGCCAAAGATTCTGGTGTTGTCTACATTCTTGGACGCCCGATTGCCAAGGCTAAGAAATCATCGTCTCTCATCAAGAAAATTGCCATTGACTTCGCTTATGCTTTCCTCAGTAAAAACTGCAGGGAGCCTGATGTTCTCTTGAAGGTGCCTCATTCTTTATTGCTCGAAGTTGGGATGGTTTACTATGTTTAACTTGTACATGTTATCAATACATCACTGCATCCTGTGGGCCTAATCATGCGACATAAAGGTGTATAAGAAGAAATTGTTTTTTTTTTTTTTTTTTTTTGCAAGTATAGTGATCAGGGATGGACCCACATGCACACATCAGTGTGAGCCGCTCACACTGGATTTTGTAAAATATATGGAGTAGTATATATATAAATTGTAATTTTTTTTATATATGATCTCTTCTTTTATATATATAAAAGAGTAGCTAAAGATGTACTTGGTGAGTCACGGGGTAGTGCTCCACCATGTAAGGATACATCATGGTGAAATGAAGAGGTAAAAGCTGCCATTAAGATCAAACGTGACTCTTACAGATATTTGAAGAAAATTGTGATGGAGTGAGTTTTGAGATGTACAAGTTAGCCAAGAAGGCGGTTAAGAAAGCTGTTCAGAATACAAGAGCTAAAGTGTATAAAGAAGCGTGTGAAAAATTGGACACCAAAGAGGTTTAAAAGGATATATATAGAATTGCTCGAATAAGAGAAAGAAAACTAGAGACTTATGCATTGTGAGGTGTGTCAAAGATGAGGATAAGAAGATTTTAGTTCGAGATGAAGAAATCAAAAAAGATGGAGAGAGTATTTTGACAAATTGTTCAATGATAGTTTTACTCAAGATTTGGATGACCTTACCATTCATTGTCAAGATATGAATCGTACTTATATGCGCAGAATTAGCGATTCTGAAGTTAAAGTGGCTTTGAAGAGGATGAAGTCAAGGAAAGCTTTTAACCCGGATGGAATTCCTATTGAGGTATGAGATGATTCGAAGAGGCGGGCGTGACATGGCTGACAAACCTCTTTAACAAGATCTGGCTAACTAAAAAGATGTCAAATGAGTGGAGGAAGAGTATCTTAGTATCTCTCTATAAAAACAAGAGTGATATCCAGAGTTCAAACTATCGTGGAATAAAAACTCATGTGTCACACCATGAAGTTTTGGGAAAGGGTAATTGAACACAAGTTAAGGTAGAATGTTAAAATATCAGAGAATCAGTTTGGGTTCATGCCGGGGCGATCGACGACAGAGGCTATTCATTTGCTTCGTCAACTTATAGAGCGATTTCGAGAGAGGAAGAGAAATTTACATATGGTCTTTAATGATTTAGAAAAAGCTTATGATAAGGTGCCAAGAGAAGTATAGTGGTAGACATTGATGAAAATGGGAGTCCTCATCAAATATGTAGACATAATTAAGGACATGTACGATGGAGTAGTGGCAAATGTCAGAACTTGTGTAGCATAACAAGTGATTTTTCTATCATAATTGGATTGCATTAAGGATCTGCATTGAGTCCATTCTTATTTACCATAGTGATGGATGAGCTTACTAGAGCTAGTCAGGATAAGATATCGTGGTGTATGCTATTTGCTGATGATATTGTCCTAATCGATGAGACGAGAGTTGGGGTAAATGTCAAATTGGAGTTATGGAGGCAAACTCTAGAATCTCGAGGTTTTAGATTAAGTAGGGCCAAAACAGAGTATATGAAGTGTAAATTTAGTAAACAGAGAATCTGAGATTAGTATTGTGAGACTAGATGGATAAAAAATACCGATGAGCAGTCATTTTAAGTACTTGGGTATATTATCCAAAAGGATGGGGAGATCAATAGTGATGTCAACCATAGGATTCAAGCCGGCTAGTTGAAATGGAGGAGCGCAATAGGAGTTTTATGTAATCGTAACATTCCGTTATGACTGAAGGGAAAGTTTTCTCGGATTACTATTAGGCCAGCTTTGTCATATGATACAGAATGTCAGGCTATAAAGTGATATCATGCTCAAAAGATGAGTGTAGCAGAGATATGCATGCTTCGTTGGATGTGTGGTAACACGAGGAGAGATAAGGTGAGAAATGAGGATATTCGTACTAAGATGGACGTAGCCTCTATAAAAGAGAAGATGAGAGAAAACTACCTACGATGGTTTGGTCATGTGCGACGTAGACCTACAGATGTGCCAGTCCGGCGAGTAGAGCGTATCAAATTAGGGCAAGTTAAAAGAGTGTAGGGGAGACCGGAGAAAACATGGATGGAGATAATTCGACATGATATAAAGGCTAAAGGTCTTAGTGAAGGCATATTGCTCGATAGAAATAAGTAGAGAAAGGCGATTCATGTGCCCGATCCGGCGTAATTCTCTTTTGGTTCATGTAGCCTACCCCAGGTACTTGGGACAAATGGCTTAGTTGTTGTTGTATGATCTCTTCTTTTTAGATTATTTTTAGTAGAATAAAGATACTTTAGAAGTTTAGCTCAAGTGGTAACTTATAAAATATGTTATTAAAGGTCACAAGTTCAAATATTTGGTGCAACTTTTTTTTCTTTTTTCCCCTCTCTTTTCTTATTACATTTACGTCAACACTGAATCTTACTATATTTACGCCCACACTGAAAAATAATCTTGTGTCCGCTTTTGTTAATTATGAGCTAATTCTAGCTCATAGCATAACTTGTATTTCATTCACAAACAATGTAAACACACTGGTTCTTCAAACAAAGAAAGAATGTAATGTAGCAAGTCTTTTGGGTTTTCTTCGTGTCTAATTGACTCTTACAAGCAAATATACGTTCAAAAGAGTTTTGATGTTTTATTTCGAGAAGCGTTGTGACGGATTCCTGCATAGTATGTACAGAGCTATGACTATTGATGAGCATTTGTAATTTTCAGTTTTTTTTCCTTTTATTTCACAAGATTGCTGAACATCCTAAATTTACTTGGTCACTTCAGAAGCACCGGAGCTGAAAGCAGCTGTATCACTATCTGTTCCTATTGAATTTTTTGTAGCAGAAACAGCTGTTTGTACAGAGTATCTGAAAGTAAGTTCACTCTCTTCCATGTCATTCTGTTATTGACTGTTGAATCCATTAGCATTTATCAATCAGCTTGCATTATTCCCTCTTCAGTGTGTCAATGAAAAGAACAAGCTTTCTAGACTTCAGTTATCGCCAGGGCTTTGGATCTGTCAATCAGTAGTATTGCAGAGCTTGGCATTAAGACCATCCATGGCGTCCCAATTACACACAAAGGTAGAAGGATCCAAGTTTTCCTTTTTCTTTCTTTTCATTTTTTTTGTGATTGATTTGTTTTTTGTTATCAGGGAGCTGTGCATTGTGGATGATGCTTATTAAAGAAATCTCCTCATTTTAGAGTAGCAAACCTACCTGCTGTTCTGATGCTATAAGGTAAGCTATGAATTTTCTGCTATCTTATTGCAAATGACTTATCAACTATGGCATGAAAACACATATTTGGCATGATGCCTGACTTCCAGATGCTCCTCTCTTCCTTTTATTTCTGACTATTGTCACTATTCACATTGACTCATAGAAGTTGATACATCTGTTGACATTATGAATAACCTGTATAATACTTCACGTTAAGCACAGAATCCGCTCAAGGAAAATTTCAGATTTTAGAATATGTATAATTGTGAGTTGTCTGCTAATTATTGACTTGAAATTAAGGGCTCGCGGCTAGGGTCCTCTCCCCCTTTTCTTGTCAATATGAACAAACACTTGCATGTCGGCTTTGTAACATGTGTGTATTTGTTTTACTAATGAATGAAATCTAATTGTTAAACACGCGCGCTCACATGTCATCAAGGGGCCCTCGACTGGTTAGATCGTGAGTTTGCTCCCCAGTAGGTCACCGGTTTGAATCCTTCGATGGACATTTAGTCTCATTGATGTAAAAATTAGGACATACGTGTTCTGTGTGGTAGCGGGCAACGCACATGACTCACGGGATTAGTCGAGATGCGCAAAGCAGCCTCGGATACCCGGATGGTTTCAAAAAAAAAGCCACAGAGAGAGAGAGAGAGAGAGAGAGAGAGAGTACAAACTTTCCATTAAGTTTTTAGTAGAATAGTTAATGTATTAGCTTGATTCAATCTCTTTCATAATTCCGTCATCACCTTTGAACGATGATGAAAGACAGATAGAAGACCTCAATCATCCACTTGGGGGGGGGGGGGTGTGTGTGTTGTGAGAGAGAGAGAGAGAGAGAATGGCGTTAGTGATAGGAAGCAGAAGTTCTAGTGGTCAGTCTGTTAAGCTTTGGATTTGGGAGAAGATAATGGGTTCAGTCACAAGGAACAAAGTTCCAACCACATTAACAGGTCCCATCTTAAAATCGAGTTACCCTTTGTTTCAGGTTTAACTTAACATTTTAGCAACAGAGTATGAATTAAGGTCTTTGATTAGCTAACTGAGTCCGTCGATCAAGTTAGTGTGGTGGACTTTTCACCATGGTGTTCAACTTTGGCCGAGCTATGTTGGAAATTAAATTGATTTAATGCGGAATAATGGCCATGAATCATGAATCAAATACATCTCAAGGGAATCAAATTCATGTAATTAACTTAATACATGATACATACCTGAAGCCATTGATTGAGATGAAGGTTGAAGATCCTTGTGATGTATGGAAGAAGTAGACCCTTATCCTTCGCTTTGATTCCTGCAAGACCTAATGCAAAGGATCCTCTTTTCTCTATCTCCTTTTCTATTCACAAAACTCCTCTTTTCTTTTCTGATGGAGAGTCTCAAAAAAATATGAGCGTGAGTTTTGTTTTCTTTACAGGAGGAGAAAAGTGGGTCGCACATTTGCACATAAGTCCCTTGAAATAAACCTTTCCATCATGGTACCCTTTATATTTCAAGAGACCATATAACTATATAAATGTGACTATAATATGGGCATCCTTAATATCAGTCAACTTTAATAGGAATCCAATGCAAATAATCAAGGTTAAGTGGGCCACCTTTATATGAGATTAACATTCTCCCACTTGGACCACTAACCGATTAGGTTAAAACTTTAGAAAACAAATAAAAGAAAAGACTCATTTGAAAATCATTTTGACTCCATTGGATTCCATACTGAAAAACTTGACACGTGATCACGAATTTAAAAAACAACAACTGATAAGCCCAAATATGAAATACCGTAATACTGCAATTAGTTTGGACTACCAATGCGAGTCATAGCGGTTATACAACATCCACGTCATACTCCCTTCTATGTACCATAACATTGATAACCCTTACTAATTGAGTCCATAACCAAAATGACCCCTGTAATTGTCTTGTAAAGACATTTCCTGTTTAACAAACATCCATACATAATATGTGCACACATAATTGGATAACAGGAAACACAGAAACAGAACTTTTATTTGTACAATAATGTCAATTACATAAGTACCAAAATACACATTTACAGATTGCCCAAAAGACCCATTCTTACAACATGTTCCTTGAATGTCTTTGGAGGCAATCCCTTTGTCATTGGATCAGCAACCATTAAAGTGGTACTTAAACTTACAATTGACACTTTCTGTTTCTCAACTCTTTCTCTAACCACCAAGTACTTAAGTTCTATATGTCTAGAACCATTAGAGTACTTACCATTCTTAGAGAAGAATACGGCTGCTGTATTGTCACAATATATCGTCAGCGGCCTGGCAATAGAGTCAACTACACCAAGTGCTGAGATAAAATTCCTTAGCCATAATGTATGATTTGTGGCCTCAAAACAAGCTATGAACTCAGCCTCCATCATGGATGAAGCAATAATGGACTGCTTCACACTCTTCCACGAGATTGCCCCACCTGCTAGCAAGAAAATAAATCCTGAGGTAGACTTCCTGCTATCTGGGCAACCACCAAAATCTGAGTCTGAATAGCCGATCACCTCCAACTGATCTGATCTCCTGTATGTGAGCATATAGTCCTTTGTCCCTTGAAGATACCGCATAACCTTCTTAGCCAACTTCCAGTGCTCCATACCTGGATTGCTTTGGTATCTTCCCAACATCCCAACAGCAAAGCTGATATCTGGCCTGGTACAAGTGCTTGCATACATCAAGCTCCCAACAGCTGATGCATACGGAACTTTCTGCATTTGACCCTTTTCTAAGTCATTTCTGGGACACTGGCTACCACTTAATCTGTCACCCTTCTGAATGGGTGCAGGACTGACTGAACACATTTCCATATGAAATCTTTCCAAGACTCGATTGATATACCCTTTCTGAGACAATCCTAGCAATCCTTGAGATCTATCCCTGAAGATCTCTATGCCAATAACATAATTTGCCTCACCCATATCAACCATCTGAAAATTCTTGGTAAGATAGCTTTTAGTTTCATACAGCAAACCAAGATCACTACTGGCTAACAAGATGTCATCTACATACAGAATCAGAAAAATAAACTTGCTCCCACTGATCTTTAGATATATACACTGATCAACAGTGTTTTCTGTAAATCCAAAAGAGGTAATGGTATCGTTAAACTTTATATACCATTGCCTGGAAGCTTGTTTAAGTCCATATATAGATTTCTTTAATTTGCAAGCCAAGTGTTCTTGTTCTTTAATTGCGAACCCTTCAGGTTGCTCCATGTAGATATCCTCATCCAAATTTTCATTTAGAAAAGCAGTTTTCACATCCATTTGATGTAACTCCAAATCATAATGAGCTACAAGTGCCATAATGATTCTAAGAGAATCCTTCTTTGATACTAGAGAGAAGGTCTCTGTATAGTCAATGCCTTCTTTCTGAGTGAAACCTTTGGCCACAAGTCTAGCCTTATATCGTTCGATATTGCCTTTAGAGTCGCGCTTGGTCTTAAAGACCCATTTACACCCGACTTTCTTACAGTTATAAGGCAATTCAACGAGATCCCAGACTTGGTTTTGGTCCATAGATTTCAACTCATCTTTCATAGCATCAACCCATTTACTAGAATCATTGCATTCTATGGCTTGTGAAAATGAAACTGGATCTTTATTAATCCCAATATCATAATCAGATTCCTGTAGATATACTACATAATCATCTGAAATGGCAGATCTTCTTTCCCTTTGAGATCTTCTCAAAGCTGCCGGTTGTGGTGGTTCTATAATATTTTCAATGGGAATATCCTCATGGAGTGGTGAACCAACATTAACTTGTTGTTATGGTATCTCAACTTGATGATCAAGCTGAGGGACAACAATTTCTCTTGAAGGAAAGGGTATTGGGGTATTTACCCTTACCACTTCAAGATCTACCTTTCTTGGTTCAGCACTCCCACTAATTTCACCATTTTCCAGGAATCTGGCATTACCAGTTTCAACTATTCTTGTACTATGGTTAGGACAATAAAATTTGTATCCCTTAGACTTATCTGGATAACCAATGAAATACCCAGATATTGTTTTTAAGTCTAATTTCTTTTCTTGTGGATTATATATTCTAGCCTCTGCTGGACAACCCCAAACATGTAAATGTCTTAAACTGGGTTCCTACCAGTCCACAACTCAAAAGGAGTTGTTGGGACAGCCTTACTAGGAACCCTGTTTAAGATATACATAGCAGTCTTTAAGGCTTCATTCCACAATGAATTGGGTACATTAGAGAAGCTCATCATGCTCCTAACCATATCCATAAGTGTTCGGTTCCGCCTTTCAGCAACACCGTTCTGCTGAGGCGTACCTGGCATTATGTATTGAGCACAAATGCCATGCTTTTCTAGAAATTTGGCAAATGGACCAGGATGTTGTCCTGACTCGTCATATCTACCATAAAATTCACCACCTCGATCTGATCTTATGATTTTAACCTTTCTATCTAATTGTCTCTCGACTTCTGTAATGAACACCTCTAGGATGTCAACAGCCTGAGACTTTTCATTAATTAGATACACATAACCATAACGTGACAGATCATCTATAAAGGTAATGAAATATCTCTCTCCAGGAAAACATGGAATGGAGAGTTGTCCGCAAATATCTGTATGAATTATTTCCAGGAGTTCTTTACTTCTTGTGGCACATTTCTTAGTGTGTTTGGTTTGCTTTCCTTTTATGCAATCCACACACACATCAAAATCAGTGAAGTCTAGGTTATCCAAAATCCCAGTCTTCACTAATCTTATAATTCTATCCCTGGAGATATGCCCCAGTCGTCTATGCCACAAGATTGAGGATTTTTCATTTATTAAGCCATGTTTTATACCAACATTCGAATGCAGAGATAATAAAGATTGTGCAAACTCATCATTCAATGAAATTTTATATAAACCATCACATAAAATTCCATGTCCAACCGGAATTGAATTATACATTAAAGAGAGTTTTCCACAACTAAACAGAACAGAATATCTAAAAATATCTAATTTGGATAATGACATTAAGTTTCTTGAAATCGAAGGTACATAAAAAGTATCCTCAAGATCCATCTGATGACCTGTCTCCAAGAGTAGTCGATAAACACCAACATATTCGACCTCCACTTTGAGACGGTTCCCCATAAAGACGAATCTCTCACTTTCCTTCGGTTTCCTGGTTGTAAGGAATCCCTGCATTGAATTAGTTATATGAGTTGTGGCTCCAGAGTCTATCCACCAAGTATTAGAAGGAACTTCAGCAAGATTTGATTCATAACATACAAAAGAAAGATTTGTACCTTTCTTTTCGAACCAAGCTTTCCTCTTGTTGCAGTCCTTCTTCACATGTCCTTTTCTGCCACAGAAGTAGCATTTGACAGTGAAAGCTTTTCTATGACCTTGGCTACTTTCCCCATGGTCATTTCCTTTCTTTGATGGAAATCTCTTACCTCTTCTATATTTACTTTTCTTATGGATACCTCCTGAAGTTACTGCCAACACTGAGTGCTGTCCTTCTTGCCTCAGTCTCACTTCCTCTTGAATACACATACCAGTTAGCTCATTCAAGTTCCACTTATCCTTATGAGTATTGTAGTGGATCTTGAATGGCCCAAACTGAGAAGGAAGCGAGTTGAGGATGAACTGTACCAAGAAGGACTCATCCACTTTCATTCCCAGTGATCCTAGCTTAGCAGCCTTATCAGACATATTTAGAATGGGTTGTTGAACTCCTCTATTACCATCATATTTCATGGTGGTAAGTTCAGCCATAAGGGTGCCAGCTAATGACTTATCTGCAGACTTAAATCGGTCTTTAACCGCACTTAATAGTTCAGATGCTATAGTGTAGGAGGGAGTGAAGTCTTGATGTTATTAGCTATGGTCATCTTTATGAACATGAGACTGAGTCTATTAGACCTTTCCCAAGCTTTGGCATGGCTGACCTGTTCTGCTGTACTCTCAGCAGTTACTTCATCAGGTTTATCAACTATTAAAGCCATGTCTAGGTCCAAAACACCAGTGTAAACTGTACATGTTCAAACCACTCTGAGAAGTTTGTACCATCCAAGGCCGGAATGCTGGTGGCATGAGTGTGAAGTGAAGTAGGGACGTTCACTGAAACATAATAGGACATTGCTCACATTAGGGCCACTAATCAATACATCAACTTTAAATTAATTAAGATGAACTATTGATATCACTTTGATTTCTCCTTTGGGCGAAACCTAAGCATATCTAGTGTTCACTCTTTAGGTGAGAACTCTTATCACCTATGTAGGTCTAATATAATTTATGTCACTTAGTTAGTAAGTCATGTTACCTTTGGGTATCCAATTCCACACCACTAAGTTACATAAATTACACTATCCTACCCCGGTTCATAATTATTTGAAAGAGACTTTCCTTTGGGCCAGTCCCAATCTCCTAACTAGAACCGCCATCGAGAATATTATTGTCTTTTATGTCTTCCTCATTGACAAATCTTTTATGTAGTTGTATATTCATAAGGTTTACTAACATAGGTCACTTTGGCAACTACTAAATCAATAAGCCTTATGAATACAAAACTAACCAATAATATTCTCTAATCTTTTATTTGAGTAAAGCCATAATACCTCAATACATTACTTGACCAAGCATCAATCAATATTAACACAACAACTTAAATGTGTAACATACTTTAATGATTGATTATATTAGACCATTAGTCGACTACAAGGAAGTACTAGTCGACTAAGGTCAAGTTAAGTCGACTATAGGTTTAGGTCTAGTCGACTAGGGCAAGGAAAAGTTAGTCGACTATACCCTATAATTAGTCGACTATAAAATTTATCAGTCGACTACAAATATTATTAGTCGACTCCTGAATCCAACAGAGAGTTCTCAACTTTCGGGTCACTGAATTAGTCGACTTGGAAAATATGATTAGTCGACTATAACCTAATTAGTCGACTAGTCATAAAATCAACTAAAAATCTAGTCGACTCCTGCAGCAAACAGAGACTTTCAAACTCTCTGGAAAAGAGAATTAGTCGACTATAACATATTACTAGTCGACTAATAGTCGACGAAACAGTTATCTAATTGCAGTTCCTGTTCCGACGAATTAATCAAAAATTAGGGAAAATTAGGGTTTCTTAATCCTGAATTTTGATCCTTTTTAATTGCATAATTAGAGGAATATGAACATGATTTTAGGGCTATTAAATCCTCTATTAAATTCTACAATTAACAGATCAAAAATTCGATTTTTATGAATCGATAATCAAAACCCTAACTTTCCTTAATCCCTAAATCCAAGATGTATTGATTCTTTAAACACGGCTCTGATACCAAATGTTGGAAATTAAATTGATTTAATGCGGAATAATGGCCATGAATCATGAATCAAATACATCTCAAGGGAATCAAATTCATGTAATTAACTTAATACATGATACATACCTGAAGCCATTGATTGAGATGAAGGTTGAAGATCCTTGTGATGTATGGAAGAAGTAGACCCTTGTCCTTCGCTTTGATTCCTGCAAGACCTAATGCAAAGGATCCTCTTTTCTCTATCTCCTTTTCTATTCACAAAACCCCTCTTTTCTTTTCTGATGGAGAGTCTCAAAAAAATATGAGCGTGAGTTTTGTTTTCTTTACAGGAGGAGAAAAGTGGGTCGCACATTTGCACATAAGTCCCTTGAAATAAACCTTTCCATCATGGTACCCTTTATATTTCAAGAGACCATATAACTATATAAATGTGACTATAATATGGGCATCCTTAATATCAGTCAACTTTAATAGGAATCCAATGCAAATAATCAAGGTTAAGTGGGCCACCTTTATATGAGATTAACAAGCTAATCAGGCTTGCTTGCGCTTGTAGTCTCAAAGCATAGCCGGTATCTATTTAAAGTATTAATCTACAATGGTCTTAGCCTCTTAGGACATAGCTTAGCAAGAACATCAAAAACATAGTTAGAAAAAAATCAGGTTAGAAAAAGCTTTATGATTTTGACTTTTTGAGCAAACAGAATTTAGACCTTTAATTTCTACTCATTTTCCTATCAAAATATGGTTAGAATCTTCCATAGCCTAGGCAAATGAAAGAAAGATGATCTAATGGGTTTTCTTATTGGGTTTGATGGAAGAGAAAACAAGAAATTAAAAGGGAAAGCAAGAGAGAAGATGATGTGAAACGTATGTGCATGTGAATCAGAAATCATTCATAAAAGTAAACTTTACTATATTCCACCAATAAAATGATGTTGGATAGGAAAATAGTTAAAACTAACATGCAAACCGATGGATTTAACAAAATGAATAAGTGCAATTGTATCATTCGTAATCTAAATAAACTAATACAACTACCGGTTATGATTGCAAAAGTTTATAAAAATTAATGTATATGATCAGCAAATACAAGGTGAATAGAATCACACAATCTCACTTCATAGTGATGTCATATATAATCAATAAAATAATAGAGATTATTAAATCCACAAATAAATAGAACGTGTAAAGAAAAATTACCTACTGATGATCACAGAGATCTCTGCGATCTGAAATGGACGTTGCTGTGAAGTTCTCGTCGTCACAATCGTAATGCCTCGAAAATCACCTGAATCGAGCGCCAGATGTGAAAGTTATAGACCGAAAACGAAAACGATTTGATAACGGGTTTGTTTTGCTGCCGGGACCCATTACTATAGCGCGGATCGGGTTTTTGTAGCACACGGGTAAGGAATTTATATCCACTTTTTCTTTGAGTTGGGTCTTTGGTTGGGTTCTAAATCAAACAAACTTGGCCTTCAATTGAATCCACTCTCTTTCTTCTTTTCTTTGCTTGGAGGAACAAATTCACGGGTAATGGTGGCGGCAATCCGAGGTGAGGCCTGCTGCTGCTACCGGTTGTCAGCGAGGGGAGGAGGTTTGAGCGGTCGAGGAAGAGGGTGCGTGAGATCGAGGTCTTAAACCGAGAGAGGGTGTGATGGCAGAGCGAGTAGGGGAAGATGATGTTGATGGGTTCTTGTGGATCTGGGAGGAAGAAGATGAAGACACAGAAGGTTGCAATTTCCTGTTGGACTGTGTGACACAGAGGGAGAGGGAGGGAGGGGGAGGGGGAGAGAGGGGATAGGTTTGTGTAGGGGTTTTAGTTCGTTAACGAGAGGGAGGAAGAGAGGGCTTGGATCTTTGGCTATGTGCGGAGAAGAGAGAAAGGGAATAGAGAGGAAAAAACAATTAACTAGGGTTTTGCAAGATTAATTAGGATTTAATTCTAAACAAATAGAGATAACACAAATCTCACAAGATAACAACTTTTATCAAAATTCTTCATTATCCAAAATAAAATTACTTGGTATGTATTTATTGGCCTTACAAGGTTTGAGCTCCCAAACCACAGTCAATGTGGTACTAAAAAAAATACAACTACTAATAAAAACCAAAAAGAATAAGAAAATTACATGAAAAATTTTGAATTCCTCGAATCAAACTTGAGTTGCACGACTTCATCTTCTTCGGTTCACGAGTCATGGCTGGGTGCCTACATCGTTCTCCCGGGGTGGGAGAAGACTTGACCTCATCAAGTCAGGTGGAATAGTGCTCCCCTGCTGTACTTAATCAGTTTGCTGCAAATCACCTTGACCTAACTGTGAATCAACAATCAGTGATTTTTCTTTACAGCGGTCCAGTACTTGTGAGTTTCACTAGTTTTGATAGTAATAGTCTCATCTTCTAAAACTTTATTAAGCTTCTCTGTTGTAATGGGATGAGTACTGGGAATGGGGTTAGTGGGGGTCTCTCAGCAAATGGCTTAGGAGAAGGCTTATCAATCAATGTGTTACAATCAAAATTCTTGTAATCTACTAGATCATTAACATTGAAAGTACTACTAATGTCATAATCTCTAGGAAGATCGATAACATAGGTATTACAATTCTATTTATTCAAGATCTTGAAAGATGCAACACTGTGGACATGCAACATCTTAATAATTTTCGAAGGAAACTTTTTTTTGTTAAATCTGAATCATCACGTAATCGTCTACATTAAAAAATTTTAAATATTTTTCTACTGTCAATTCGTAAAGTAGGCTTCATATTGCTCCATTTATTTTCATCAATGATGTCTTTATGTAGTTTGTGCATGTATTTATGTGATGTAAATGCAGGTGCAGACTCAAATGTTTTATAGTGGGATGGTGTCGACAGTAAGAGAGAAAGCAGTTTGCAAACAGGGTATGCATGACTAGCGGGAGATAGAGAGAGAACAATAGCAATAAGAGGCAGAGAAGGTGGGGTTGGCAGTAAAGCCAAAGTGGATGTCTGTTTGGACTATCCAGTCTTGAGTTTCAGGGGTATTAACTTAATCTGTTTACCCTCATGTTCAAATTGACACATGTTAGTTCGACTGTAAATGGTGACATTTTTATCAAACAACCATTCTCTACCTAATATGACTTGACCCACATTCATTGTGATTATATTAAATCATATCTTGTCTTTATAATGATTGAAATTGAAAGAAGCCATCATTATTTGACCTCAAGTGTCGTGGAGTCAATCCATGACACTTTGAATGGGTGGGGGTGGGGTACAACCTTTAATTCAAGATATTCGAACGATTTTGACTATATTGCATTGATACAACTCTCACTGTTCACAACCACCTTACAACTTTTATCTCTAATTTTGGTTAACATGTAGAAGCAGCGCTTTTTTTTTTCCAATCGTCTTTTGCAGCGAGTGGGGAGAAGACACATTTACAACAGACAAGTGAGTTGATGTTTGATTAATACAATTGAGGCCAACATCGTCACTTGTGGGCTCTCGTCAGTTTTAGAATTTTCTCCTTAGAGATGTACACATCAGAGTCTGACTTAGTAGTTTCGGTAGGTGTTCCATCTATAATGGTGATTCTGACGAGACTAGGGCAACTGGAAGCGAGATGTCTGTAATCTTGATATTTGTAGTATTTGGTTGTGGAACTAACTTTGTAGGACTCTCGGTCTTTGTTTCTATTGTGCCGTTCAAGATTCTGGCCCTTGATGTCCTCCTTATGTGAAGGGGTTTGGTTATTAGACCATTGGGTTGGGGAGATCGGGAAGGTCTAGATACTGAGGCCCTACAATTATGATTCTTGAAAGTATGATTAGTCCTAGCGAAATCTAGATCTTGGATTAATACATATGTTGCCTCTAACTCGTTGACTCCTCTAGCTAACAATTCAATTCATAGGTCACTTTTAAGTCTGGCTCTGAATCGATAAATAATTTGAGCTTCCCCTTCCTTATGGAGGGTACTGCATCTGATGAATAATTCATCGAATTTCTCGACATATTCCTTCGCAGATTTGTTGTCTTGAGTGCATTGATACCAATTGTCTATAAATCGAGCACTAAATGATGGCGGTACATACTTTGTTTGTAGTTCTTCTTTAATCCTGTCCCATGTGAAAATTGATAGACGTACCTCCATGCATGCAAAGAAGAAAGAGATGTTACTTCAGAATCAATCAATTCGCCAATGACTTCTTTAGACAATGATCCTGAAGTCTCTCCCACAACGCGAATGTTGTTTTCTCTGAAGAAAACTCATCCAACAGTTCATCCGTCAAGTAAAACTGAATAGCCATCGAGGTCTTCTCATCCAACTCTTGCCAAGTTTCATCATTCATATCTGGAGGCTTGTTCTCAAGTAGTGCTTTCTTCAACCCACTCTGGGTCAAGATGACGTTCATCCTAATGTGCCACCTGCTGAAACTGATAACACCATCGAATTTCTGAATATCGAACTTTATTGTAAATATCTTCACGTTGATATGGCTCTGATACCAATTGTTGTGTGGGCGCAACGGAAAGTAGAATCGTCGAGCAAAAAGAAGAGATGAGATACTCCAAAGTAAAGAAAACCAACACATAATTTAACGTTGTTCCACTGATTAAATAGATCGTGTGTACATCTATGAGAGAAGGGGGAGAAACTTTATTAAAATTTTGAAGGAGTACAATGAGAAACACGCATACCTCGCTAAGAAGATTACAAGCCCTTTGATGGCTATCTAGAACAGCGAACCCTCATGACTAAAACTTCTCTCACGATTCTCTCTCTCTTTTTTTTTTTTGATTATTGAATAATACATTAAAGGTCACCCTCAGGGATTATTTATAGACCATAGGATCATCCTAGTTTCACACAAACTCCAACAATATGAATAACACTGCCTCGGAAGCGAAGGAAACTCGAGTTCAACTCAAATTAGAAACATATCCAAAAAAAACTGGCAGAACCGCGCTATTAGTCGACTTATGTACTAGATTAGTCAACTAATAATGTATTAGTTGAATAATCACTATTGTTAGTCGACTACTGATATGACTCTCTTTCTGTTTACGCCATTAGTCGACTGTTAAGATGTCAGTACTCGACTAATCTGCCGCTACTCTTCGTACTCGTCCGTTCTTCGACATCTGAAGCTTCATCTACCTACACGACGTATTTGAGTCACAATCCGAACAAAAACAGTGTAAATAAGAGAGCAGAGGAGGAGCTGGTGACAAGAACTCATTGGAAAAACTTTTGATTCTGATTACAGAATAAATTTTAACTAATTATTCCACTACATTTGTCTTCGATAAAGGAGACTCTTGAGAGTGAATTCTTTGGTGATGACTGTTCTCTGAGATGACTTGTATGAATGAAGTTGACCATCAACTTTGATGCACAGATGGAAACCTTGAAACTGGGGTGACTAGTTTTACTTGTTTTTAATCATTTTTTCTGTTAACTGACTTTTCCGGCATTGAGATTTGACTTCAAGACATGCCAGCAAAGACATTTGAAGTTTTATTGACTGACTCAATTTAATATACTCCGCCTGCAAAATATTATTTCCAGGAAAATAAGTATGAAACCTATCTGATTCAGCTCAAGGAGCAAAGGCCTCTGATGGGGTATTCGCACATACATCGTCACCACCACATGTGCTGGCAAACAATATTGCTAGTGAGAATCAAAGAGAAACAGAGTAGTAGAGGTGCAGGTTAAAAAAAAAAAATTCATTTTTAAAATCTGATTACTAAAATTCATGACAGCAACAATAGCGATGTTGATATGGTGTTCAGGAAGACTTGTGAGAGGAACCTGGTGGAAGACTGACATAACCAAAGCTTACGAGAATTCCATGGAGAAATTTGAACACAAGTAACTTTCAAAGCTTAGCAAATTAAATTGATGACTTGATTTTACCAAGCTTTTTTTTGTGTGCGTGGTGGTGTGCGTGTGTGTGGTATATCAAATAATTTACGTAGCATATATTGCAAGATTGAAAAGTTAATCCTTTTTTTCTTCTCGTAAATAGAATGAAAATTACTCCTTTTCAAAGTTTTATAAAAAATTATTAAATGATGCAACATTACTGTGGAGTCTTCGTGTAGTCTAAATCGTAGATTTAAACTAAGATGACTACTAAAAGCGCTGAGATGTTCTCTCATAGGGAGAACCTATTGAGAGGCAGAAACATATTTACATGGAAATTTGACTGGAAAACAGGGTTTTAATATATAACAATTTTGCGTTTAAATTGACAATTCAACTAACTCTGAAAAATCATATAATTTGCTTATAAGGAGAACTAATTGTATACCTTTTCTTTTTCCCAAGAAAACGAGCGGACTAACATCATTAGTGATTAGTGATTAGCTAGTTAATAATAGACTCTGGAGATATAAATCCAATACCAAAAGCATAGGAAACTAGATCTACATACCTCAACTAGCTTGCTAGGATCACACAAGAGATATCTCATACGTTAGTTGATGAATGAGAAATTAAGAGAGTCTCGAGGATCAAATGATAAATATATAGCAGTAGGTTAGGTACAAATTGTGGACATATCAACATGCATTGTGCAGCATTGAACCTTGAGTTGTAATATGGTTCCCAAATTTGTATGGTATTTCTTTCTTAGCATTTAAAAATTGAATTTCATCCGGATGATTTTTCCCTGATTTCTTTCTTTGATTACATCATTTCTGCCGTATTGGTATCAGAGATAGATCATAAACACTTGCCTTCGATTTCTATAAACAAATGCAAACTTAATGAAAACTACATTCATTTTATCTTATCATGTTCCATAGGGCAAACACATTTCTTGAACAAGCCAGTCAGTTAACACATCCTTCTCTTTCTTAGAGAGACGGAGAAGGAAGACAAAGTCATGACAAAGTGAAGATCATCAGTACCTACTTCAAACTCACCAACAAGAGCAATCTAGTTCAGATTTGAGTAGTGATAAAAAAAAAAAAAAAGAAAAAAAAAAAACACAATCATGCACAAAGGGACCCCTAATGATGAATCAACTAACAAATCTATATCACTTGCTTGCAAATGTACTCCTCATTTCAATGTTGGGCACGGTTTGTTAAAATTGTAGCTCATGGGCATTCTAGGACTTGTCTAGTAGTGGTAGGTCATCCTAGAGTCAAAACAAAATAGAAAAAAAAATCTTCACTTTGTCTCCACTCCAAAGCTAAGCTTGGCCAAGCTTCACTTGAAGGGATTTCATGGTTCAAAACTCACCAAACATGCAAGCCCAAGCTCATTATAAAAGATTACCATCTCAAGGTCCCATAACAATCGCAAACATTTCCTGTTTTCTTTCTCCTTGTAGCTCTTTCAACATTTGTCTTGCTACAATGGGTTTCTTCTCTCTCCTTCCACCAACTCTCCTCACATTGTTGTTCACTTTGCTTTGCATTGTGGTTCTTGTTAGTGCCCAAGAGACTGGTACAACCAGGCACTACAAGTTTCATGTATGTAAATGATTAGTGTCACTAATTAATATCTTAAAGTTACAGTTCTAATTATCAAATTACTACTACTACTACTACTCTCAACGACACATCTTTTGCTGCAAACTTCACCAGCAAATTGCGCAGCCTGGCGACCGCGCAGTTCCCCGCCAACGTGCCCCAAACCGTGGACAAACACTTCTTCTTCACCGTAGGGTTGGGCTCGACCCCGTGCCGGAAGAATCAGACGTGTCAGGGCCCAAACGGGACCAAATTTACCGCGGCTGTCAACAATGTGTCCTTCACGATGCCTACCGTGGCTCTTCTTCAAGCTCACTTCTTTGGGCAATCAAGTGAAGTCTACAGCTCAGATTTCCCTACAAACCCTCCGCATTACTTCAATTACACTGGGGCTCCACCTAACAACACATTGGTGAGCAATGGGACCAAGCTGTTGGTGTTGAAGTTCAACTCGAGTGTGGAGCTAGTGATGCAGGACACTAGCATTCTTGGGGCCGAGAGCCACCCACTGCACTTGCATGGATTCAATTTCTTTGTGGTTGGGCAAGGATTTGGGAATTTTGATGCGGCCAAGGACCCGAACACGTTCAATTTGGTGGATCCAGTTGAGAGGAACACCGTTGGGGTGCCCCCTGGAGGTTGGGTGGCCATCAGATTTCGTGCTGATAATCCTGGTAAGATATAAAACAATTAAGAGAAATATTTTTCCTACATGTTTTCAACGTTGTTTTAAAAGCGTGTGAGAGAAGTATTTTTCAATAGTTAAATCTCATAATTATTATCTTGGGTAATTTTATTGAGGTGAATGATTGGATTTGATTTTGTAGGTGTTTGGTTCATGCATTGTCACTTGGAGGTGCACACGAGTTGGGGACTGAAGATGGCTTGGTTGGTTTTGAACGGGGAATTGCCCAATCAGAAGCTGCCACCTCCGCCGGCCGATCTTCCCAAATGCTAGGAATCCTGACCTGCAGCGATAGCGATAAAAAAAATATTTTTTTCTTTTTTTGGGGTTAATTTTGTTGTTCCTTTTTGATCCTCCTATTTTGTGTTTGCTCTCAGTGTAAGAGAGTCTTTGCTTTTATCCTTTCCTTTCTTTATTTTCTTCCATAATTAGTTATGAAATAATGTCTCTTGGTGGTGGCCTACTTGATCAATAAAAGCTAAGATTTTTGCGCAAGAAGCGAGTGTAGTCTGATGATTTCTTTGGTAACATGGGTTTCTTAGCTTCATCAATTGATGGTTAATTTGTATCTCTAATTTCTATATAACTACCAAATCAAATGACTTCCAAGTGATCACTAATATTTGTTATGGATAACATATTTCTTAGCTTCATCACTTGATGGTTAACTTGTGTTTCTAGTATCTATTCTTGCTGCGGCATATAGAGACTATCATTAACCTGTTTTTTTCCCTCTTAATTTTCTCAATAGAGATAATATATTTAGTATCAACTGGTTAATGGGGGGTTTGGTACAACCACATATGTTAAACTGTAATTAGGAAAAAAAAACTCGTGGGGATATTTTATTTCGCCTAGATCACCACCTTTTTAAGCCAACAATCTGCGCTTATGTGTCAAGGCTGAAGTGCTACTCAGCAGCGAAAGACGCAAATGTCTGTTTCTCGGGAAATTATGATGTAAAAATCTTTAATTAATTGAAAAGAAATTAATAATGGATCTATTACCGATTACAAAAGAGAAAAGAATGGCTGAATCTTTTTTTTCTTTAATGCTGAATTCTTCTTGCGGCAATGGAGAGTGAATCTTGTCCTCTATTGACGAGCTGAATTTGAAGCTGATAACTCCTTTGCTCTCTATCAAAGTGTCTGATAAAGTATAAACTTTTCACGACACTTGAAATCTCAAGAAGATTGAAAGAAAACTTGTTTTTTTTTTGTACAAGTTTATCAAGAGTCTTTTCTTCTTTCTTAATTATTTTTTCTCTTTATAGCTTTTCATAGCTATTAATAGAGGAATTTTGGGGTGTAACTGACCCCTTATTAAATCTCTTCATAATGGGGATTCATTCCTCATAAAGTGGGAGAAGTGGGTGTAATTGTCTCACTTTTATGGCTGTCTGTTATACAAAAGCGCGGGTCTCGCGTTTGACGTGGAGTTCGTGTTGTGCTCGGAGACAACAACCCTTAGAAGATCCAACCTGATCTCAATCACCAAGAACAATGAAAAACAAACTAGAAGAACAGCCAATCGCAAAAACCAGATCTAACGAGGTTCGGCCAACCTGCCTACGTCCTCGGGGCAATTCACGGAGGGAGTTTTCTTTATGGAAGATGGATTACAATAGCTCTGGATCTCTATCAACACAAGAGAGTCCGCAGCTATACTTTGTCTAGGCACTAAACCCTAGAAAATTACAACCAGGGCTTAAATACATAACTTCCCGAAACAACAGATTTCGCCCAAAACCCGACTGTCGGTCGACCGGCCGTCGACCGACTCCCTCTTACGGTCGACCGAGCCGGTCGACCGAAACAAACAGAGAGTTGGGTTGCTTACAGAGACCCTCTCCGGTCGACCGGTCCGGTCAACCGAAATCCAACCGAGAGCTCTGTAACCTGCAGACAGTCTCTCCGGTCGACCGGTCCGATCGACCGAAGCAATCCTGTGCATTTGGTGCACGTCGGTCGACCGGTCCGGTCGACCGACCACTGTCTTTTCTGCTGCTGCTGCTTCTTCCTGCCCGCTGTTCCTTCGCCTTTCGTCATAGACTCCTTGGCAGTCTTCAACAGCACCTGGCATGACTTCACCTCCTCTACTGTACTCTCTCCTCCAACAATTCTCCACCTCGGTGAAGATTGTTAAATCTGAGCCGAACACTGACTCGATTGCGGCTGCACCAATCTGGTTGCCTACGTACCCCTTGCCCAAGGGATCAAGCCATCCGTAGTTCATCCACATGAGCTTCAGCAAGCTCAATTCACCTGAAGAATCTGGAGCAAGTCTTTGCAGTGTGCAAACTTTACTCCCGACACCACCTTTGTAAGCATATCGGCCGGATTCTCCGAAGTATGAATCTTCAATAAATTGATGTCATCTTCCTCCAGAATCTCCCGAACAAAGTGATACCTGACATCGATGTGCTTCGTCCTTGCGTGATAGACTTGGTTCCTTGCCAAATAAATGGCACTCATACTGTCACAGTGTATCTTCAAGATCTCATGTTCCACTCCCAAGTCATCTAGCAATCCCTGAAGCCAAATCGCCTCCTTCATGGCCTCGGTCAAGGCCATATACTCTGCCTCTGTAGTCGACAATGCGACTGTGGACTGAAGTGTGGAGCGCCAACTCACCGGTGCCTGCGAGAATGTGAATACATACCCCGTCGTCGACCGACGTTTGTCAAGATCACCTGCATAGTCCGAATCCACGTACCCTATGCATTCTTGCTTCCCAGTGTTGTCCTTCTCAAACACGAGGCCTACATCAACAGTACCCTTGATGTACCTCAGGATCCACTTCACTGCTTCCCAATGACCCTGACCTGGATCATGCATATATCTGCTAACCATGGAAACTGCCTGTGATAGATCCGGCCTTGTACACACCATTGCATACATCAAGCTTCCCACTGCATTGGCATATGCTACATGAGTCATATGCTCACGCTCCTGAACACTCCTTGGAGACATCTTCGCTGACAACTTGAAGTGCGGCGCCATTGGTGTACTTACAGTCTTTGTATCTTTCCCGATATTAAATCTCTGCAGTACCTTCTCCAGATAGCCCTTCTGAGTCAAGCTAATCCTGCCAGCTTCCCTGTCCCTTGTGATCTCCATACCAATACTTTCCTTGCTTCCCCCAGGTCCTTCATCTCGAACTCAGACGATAAAGTCTTCTTCAGAGAATCAATTGCAGATCTTGACCTAGAAGCAATTAGCATATCATCTACGTAAAGTAGTAGATAGACATACTCACCAGATGGTAACTTGTTATAGTACACACATGGATCATAATGGCTTCTTGTGTACTTCTTCTTCCTGATGAAGCTGTCAAATCGCTTGTACCATTGTCTTGGAGACTGCTTCAAACCGTACAGCGATTTCTTCAGCTTGCATACCAACTCCTCTTTCCCTGCAGTTTTGTAACCTGTGGGCTGAGTCATGTAGATCTCCTCCTCAAGATCGCCGTGGAGAAAGGCGGTCTTCACATCAAGTTGGTCAAGGTCCAACTCGTTCTGTGCCACCAAGGCCAATAGGATCCGAATAGACGAGTGTTTTACAACTGGGGAGAACACCTCGTTGTAGTCGATCCCTTCTCTCTGTGCGTAGCCTTTAGCCACCAGCCTTGCCTTGTAGCGCACTTTGTCTTCTTGGAGTGATCCCTGCTTCTTAGCAAATACCCACTTACACCCTATGGCTTTCTTCCCCTTGGGCAACTTGGTCAGTTCCCATGTGTTGTTCTTATAAAGAGACTGCATCTCTTCATTCATGGCCCCTTTCCATAACTCCGCTTCTGAACTGATTTCAGCTTCCCTGAAAGTAGATGGAATGGCTTCTTCAACAACTGGAAGTGCATGTGCAATCACCATGTCTGTAGTGAGCCAGCCAGGTCTCCTAGTATTCCTCCTTGGTCTTCCAACTGCAGTGGGATCTGGAACTTGATCACCAGTATCCATAACCTGTTCCTGATCCTCAACAACCTCAGCATCTTCTTCTGCAACTTGATCACCTCCCTGTGTCACCTCAGGAATGATCCTCACAGATACTGAGTCTTCTAGAGATGGTGGATCTGCATCACTCTCCACCTGCTGCAATAGCTCCTTGGTCTTCTTAGTCTCCACCTGCTGAGAGACTGTAGGCTTCATCATCGAGGCCTCATCAAAAGTGACATCTCTGCTGATTATGAATTTGTTGTCCTGTTGGTCCCAGATCTTGAACCCCTTGGTTCCTTTCTTGAAGCCAACAAACACACCTTTTTTCGCTCTCGGATCCAATTTGTCTTCTTTTACGTGATAGTAGGCTGGACATCCAAATATCCTGAGCACATCATAATCTCCTGCAGCTTTACCCGACCAAGCTTCAAGGGGGGTCTTTCCCCCTATTGCAGACGACGGCAACCTATTGACGAGATGGCATGCATACCCCAAAGCTTCAGCCCAGAACTTCTTTGGTAATCCTGCATTTGACAATATGCACCGAACCTTCTCTAGCAAAGTTCGGTTCATTCTTTCAGCCACCCCATTCTGTTGCGGAGTTTCCCTTACTGTGAAGTGCCTCTCTATGCCCTCATCAAGACATAGCTTCTGGAAAGGGTCTGACTTGTACTCTCCTCCGTTGTCAGAACGAAGGACCTTGACTTTTCTTCCTGTACTCCTTTCCTGATTAACCTTCCACTTCACAAACAATTCTAGGACTTCATTCTTGTGTTGCATGGTGTACACCCAGCACCGCCTAGAATAATCATCGATAAACGACACAAAGTAATGGGTTCCCCTATTGATGCAGTCTTTGTGGGTCCCCATACGTCCGTGTGAACATAATCAAGAATGCCTTCGGTGCAGTGTGAAGCTGTACCAAACTTCACCTTCGTCTTCTTGCCTATGATGCAATGTTCACACAGATCCAGTTTGCAGGTCTCTGCACCCTTCAGCAGCCCTTTCCTCACAAGAGCTTGCATAGATTTCTCCCCTGCATGTCCCAGCCTCATGTGCCATAACCGGGTTAGATCTTCCTTCTGACTGGTCGAAGTTACCACCTGGCCTGTCACTGTACTACCCTTCAAGTAATACAAATTGTTCCTGCGGTTGGCCTTCAACACCACCATTGAGCCCTTCGTCATTTTAAGAACACCTTCTTTAATAGACACTCCGAGCCCTAATGATTCCAAAGCACCCACTGAGATCAAGTTCCTCTTCAGCTGAGGGACATATCTCGCTTCCTTTAGCTCCCTTACCATCCCGTCGAACATCCTGATAGGAATTGTGCCTACACCCTCCATGATGCATGGATGATCATCGCCCATGACGACCGAACATCCCTCCAGCTTCTCAAGACTAGTAAACCAATCTCGATTAGGGCATACATGATATGTAGCACCTGTGTCCAGGATCCACTCGTTTTCCCCCGAGTAACCTACAACAGGAGTAGTAACTGAAAACGAGAATACCGAAGAATCTGAATCTGAATCCTCTGCCTGTGATTTACTGCTAGCAGCCTTTGTCACTCTTGCCAGATTTGCCTCAGATTTTGATTCCTTCTTCTTCCCCTTGTACTTTGGACAGTCAACTTTCCAGTGCCCAAACTCTTTGCAATACATGCACTGGTCTTTCTTAAGATCCCTTAAGCCCGGTCTTGACTTCGATCTTCCTCTCACCTCCTTGCCTTTCCTTGATGAGCTCCTGCCTCTTACCTCCAAAGCCTCTGCTGATGAACTAGATCTCCCAGAATGTTTCTCATTCTTCCTTTTCTCATAACTCATCAGTGCTGACAATATCTCATCATAGTCTAAGGTTTGCCTTCCATTTATGAATGTCATTGTAAATATCTCATACTCCTCCGGTGGAAGAGAGTTCAGGAGAACGACTGACTTGTCTTCCTCACTTATAATGGCATCCACATTTAGCAAATCCGTAAGAAACTTTGTAAACCTGTTGAGGTGCTCATTTACTGTGCTTCCCCTCTGCATCCTGAACAAATACAGCTTGCTCTTAAGTTGCAGCCTTGACTCCACGCTCTTTGTCAGGTACTTCTTCTCGAGGGTATTCCACATATCCTTTGTTGACTTCTCATGTTGAACAGAATATTTGATATCTTGTGACAAACATGAGCGAATCAGGCCACATGCCGACCTGTTCATTTTTGCCCACTCATCATCAGTGGTAGTATCCTTCTTCTTCTCCAAAGGAGCGTGTCCTCGAGGTTCTGTGCATTCAATGCATCCATAACCTCACACCTCCACATCCCAAAATTGTTAGTTCCATTGAACTTAACAACTTCAATCCTGGAGTTGTTCATTGTTTTAACAGACTTAGATTCCTCTGCCATTGAGATCCTTTCCTTGACCCTCTAACTATGCGGAAGATCAAATACTTGCAAAATAGATCTATTTCTGAGATAAAAAAGTGATTTTTACCTCTACCTTGAAACCCTAGCTTGAGTTTCTCACCAGATCTATTCCACCCCTGATTCAACGAGCCCTCCCTGCGTCCACCTGAGATCGACACACGATCTCCTTGAACACCAATGCCTCTGACCTGAGATCGACACACGATCTCCACCTGATCAGATCTGGAGCCCTTCGAATCTTCAGAATATCCCAAGCGTAACCTGGCTCTGATACCACTTGTTGTGCTCGGAGACAACAACTCTTAGAAGATCCAACCTGATCTCAATCACCAAGAACAATGAAAAACAAACTAGAAGAACAGCCAATCGCAAAAACCAGATCTAACGAGTTCGGCCAACCTGCCTACGTCCTCGGGGCAATTCACGGAGGGAGTTTTCTTTATGGAAGATGGATTACAATAGCTCTGGATCTCTATCAACACAAGAGAGTCCGCAGCTATACTTTGTCTAGGCACTAAACCCTAGAAAATTACAACCAGGGCTTAAATACATAACTTCCCGAAACAACAGATTTCGCCCAAAACCGACTGTCGGTCGACCGGCCGGTCGACCGACTCCCTCTTACGGTCGACCGAGCCGGTCGACCGAAACAAACAGAGAGTTGGGTTGCTTACAGAGACCCTCTCCGGTCGACCGGTCCGGTCGACCGAAATCCAACCGAGAGCTCTGTAACCTGCAGACAGTCTCTCCGGTCGACCGGTCCGGTCGACCGAAGCAATCCTGTGCATTTGGTGCACGTCGGTCGACCGGTCCGGTCGACCGACCACTGTCTTTTCTGCTGCTGCTGCTTCTTCCTGCCCGCTGTTCCTTCGCCTTTCGTCATAGACTCCTTGGCAGTTTTCAACAGCACCTGGCATGACTTCACCTCCTCTACTGTACTCTCTCCTCCAACAGTTCGCATTTGAAGTCGAAACGCTGGGCTCGTGCAAGGCTTGCGTTTAAAGAAGGAACGTGACTCTCACGTTAAAAGAGAGAACGCGACCCTCGCGTTTGACAGAGAATGCGAAGTTGTGTTTAAAGCTATAACGTGACCTGTGTTCAATGAGGGAACGCGATCTCTGCGTTTAATAAGAGGACAAGACCTCCGCGTTGAATGGCGGAACGCGACCCTTGCATTTTATGATGGAACACGACCCTTGCATTTGACAGAGAACACGAGTCCGCGTTTAAGGCAATTTTTTGACAACCTACAATGCCCCGCAGTAATCACTTTGAGAAAAGAGGACCGCTTCGAAAATGCGAGCTGCTGCTATATAGAGGAGTGTGACTATGATCGCAGTCATCAGAGAAATACCATGTTTCTGAGTTTTTATTAGGACTGCGATCATGAACACGATTCTCACAAAAAATATCATTTTTCTGAGTCTTTATAGGACTGTGACCGTGATCGCTTTGAGGCTTATTAGTCCTGGTATGATTGTGATTCGAGATGAGTAGCCATGGAGGTTTGTCATCCTTTCCAATGTGCCGTTGCTCTGCCTCGACCGTCTGGCGAATTCGGGCCCTCCGGTCATGAGTTTTAGGACGATCTCGTCCCCGTCCTCGTCCGTGCTTGGGAGGAGTCAGGCTCTCGAAGTTGATAGTCAGGCGGAGAAGAGGAGAAGGGAGAGGAATAATACGCATCTCTCCGCTTTGAGGCGCATGGTCCCTTCTGATGCTACCACCAAGGTTACTCTTTTCTCATCGTTTTTCTACGAGAATTGGTTCAGATTGGATCTATCACAGTGAAATTTCATGGGTCGTCTCTCTAGTGTGAAATGACAAGGAGATGAGCACTTGGGCGTGTAGATAGGTCGCAACTCTACATCTGGGCTCGTGCCAGGCTTGGCCCATGTTTTGAGCCCATATCTAATGAACATCTGGGCATGTATGAGATATGGCAAATCCTAAGTGCGCGTGGTTAAAGCCTAATGTTGTCATGCAAAAGAACTAGAAAAAAAAAGAAAAAGAAAATCCAAAGATAAGTATCATGGTGCCAAATATCGGCGGATTCTATCAATATAACCTGATGGTAGATATTGATGATACTGATACTAAAAAAATCATTTACAGACCGAGATTTTAAACCATATTTGATATTTATAAACAAGAAGAAATGTAGATTTTCCTTTAGATAACCAGGCTCATGCATGCATGCATCTCATCTGCAGATGGACAAGGCCGCGTTGCTCGGCACAGTGATCGACCATGTCAAGGATCTGAAAAGAAAGGCAGTCGACATCGGCAAAGGCTCCTCGGTCCCAACAGAAGCAGACGAGGTGACTGTGGAATCAAGAGACCAGCAATCAGTTGACACCATCTCAGAGAACAAGAACAAGAACAAGGACTTCTGCATCAAAGCATCGGTCTGCCGTGAGAGGACCGCCCCGATTTGCTCATGAGCCTGATGAAAGCGTTTCATGGCCTGAGGCTGAGAGCAGTCAGAGAAGACACATCTCATCTCTAGGTGGGAGAGTTCAGAGTGTGTTCATACTGTGTGGAAAAGAACAGCACATGAGCAATGGAGATGTTGCGAGCTTGAGCTCTCTCAAGGAGTCTATGGCGAGGATTGCTTCTTTTGACGTGGCAGCAGTGGATGGCTCATCGAGCAACAGGCAGAGGCTCTTGCAGTCATACTGCTCTATTGAGAAAGCTGGACATAGTTGTCTAAAAAAAACCCACCAATTTAATGTTAAGAGGCCAGCACTCTCATTCGATCTCAACAAGTTTTTGCGAAAGCAGAACATAGTTGTCAAGAAAACGCTTTCTGCTGCCAGTGGCCATTACAATCATTACAAATCATCAGTGATGCTATCTAATTTGTATTTGAGAACAATAATGGTCGTTTAAATTTTAGTTTTACATCCCCAAGGTCAATGCTTAGGTCTTCCCTTTGAGTCGCAGCTCAATTAAGCGTGAAACAATATTATATTCTAGATAATTTCATTAGCATAAGTGATGGTCAATGCCCACATATCACCACAGTATCTGTACTCTGAATTTTCCCCTTGAATTCTGACACTTTTGACATCTCAGTTGAGGCCCAGATGAGATCAGAAAAAGTTTAGTGGGTTGGAGCTCGTTCAAAGTTCAAACTGTGCTAAAGAACCAAAAAAAACGAAAAAAAGAAGGGAAAAAAAAGAAAAAGAAGAAAAAACTCATTTGCGACTGATAGATTTCAGGGGAGCAAGATGCGGATTGTTTGGTGGTAAAAAAAAAATGGGTTGAAAAACCAAATCAAGATTTTCATAAAATTTGTTTGGTTGTGTCAAAAACCCAAATCGGAAAATGAGAAGGGGCCTCACAAATTGTGTAAAAATTAGAGCTCTGCCTCTCTGATCTGTTTCCTTTTCACAGATGGTGAAATGACTTGGATCGTAAGCTGAAACCCTAGTGCAGTTTTCGTTGAGAAAGTTTGGCGAGTAGATCCCATAAGCTCATTATCAGCTTTCCAAGAGACAGTCAAATATGACCTAATAATCGGAATGAGTTGAACTTTTTTCGAAAACCTATATCCTTTAGATTATCTGCCAGTTGAAAAATCTTAACATTTTTAGAATTTTGAGTGGGCCTGAAGCCATACTTTCTAGTCAGAAAGAATTAGGTGTAGGAAACTCAAGGAAATTGAATATTACGAAACAAAATAGCAAAAATATCATAATTATTAGATTAATTCCAAAAGAATAACATAAACAATTAATGTACAATAATAATAATCACTTGTTAGTTACCGCTCACAGTTCAACCATCAAAGAAACATGGTAAATTTTAATGACTCCTTGTTTTCTGTGCTTTTCTCATTAGAAATAGAGTCACCCGGTTCTGCCCTTTAAAGTAAAATTTCACCAAGTTGAATCTTATCCTAAAATTAGAATGTAGTTTTGCATCAAACTTTTAATTAATTAATTAATTAATTATACAAAATCATATAGAATTGCCACTTTTCCTATTTGCTATTTTCTCTCCATAACATACTGAACTCTGCATCGGATCCTGCGAATTTCAAAAATTAAGCATTAATGAAATGACTAACACAATCTCTAAACTGAGAGTATGCATTCAAGAACAACAATGATGTGAAACGTGTATGCGCGTAAAACAGATAAATAAACAATAAGAAGAAGAATACTTATTTGTGTAAAGACAAGATACCATTAGGTATGGTTCTTGGTTGTATTTTTATACATATATTGGTCACATGTTTACACTGATTTAGGAGGTACAATAGGAAAACAATGACTGAGAGAAATAATAGGAAAATATTGACTGAGAGAGAATGAGAAACACATGGTGCATGAATCCCATGACTCTCATGTGTTCCTATAATCATGGAGAGATTTTAGGATCTGATTGATTTAATGAGGGGTGTCTTTCACATGGATCACGTGTTGTCATTGATATCTCTAACAGCCCCCGCAAGCGAAGCGGGTTCGAAAGAACCTAGAGCTTGTTCTTCAGCATAGAAAATCTTAAAGAGCTCAAAGGCTTAGTAAGGATGTCTGCTAGTTGGTCTTTAGTGCTGACAAACCGAACATCCAGGACTCCATTGGCGACATAGTCCCTCACAAAATGAATGTCGATCTCAACATGTTTGGAGCGGGAGTGATGAATAGGATTGATCGAGAGATATGTTGCACCGAGGTTGTCACAGAGAATTATTGGGAGATTGCGGAACTCCAAGCTCACGAAGTAATGACTGCAACCAAACGACCTCTGCTGCAGCATTGGCCACGCCTCTATACTCTGCCTCAGTGCTAGATCGTGCTACAGTACACTGCTTATTCGAGCTCCAAGAAATGAGATTTGTACCAAGAAAGACACAATAGCCACTGGTAGATTTTCGATCATCGATCGACCCTGCCCAATCTGCATCGGTGTAAGCAGTAAGCTGTGCAGAAGAATAACAAGAGAGAAAAAGGCCATGTTGAATGGCAGATTTGAGATAACGAAGGATCCGTTTTCAAGTGCTCATCGGTTGAAGCTTGCATGAACTGAGCGACCTTTTTCACCGAGAAGGTAATATCAGGTCTGGTAAAGCGTAAATATTGTAGAGCCCCGACAGTACTTCGATAGACAAAAGGGTCAGAGAGAGACTTGCCAATAGTCTTGGATAGCTTACAGGAAGTGGCCATAGGCGAGCTAACAGGCTTGACACCATCCATCTTGAGTCGGAGAAGCAAGTCACGGATGTACTTCTGTTGAGAGAGAAATAGACTTGAGGGTGTACGATGACACTCCACGCCCAAGAAATAGTGCAGTGGACCGAGGTCTTTTAATGAGAACTCCCGGCCTAGTTCTTGAATAAGACGCGTGACAGCCCGTGAATCATTAACTGTGATAATGATGTCATCCATATAGATAAGAACTAGATGAAGATCTGTCCCGACCCGTCGGAGGAAGAAAGACGTGTAAGACTTGGAGCCCACAAAACCCAATGTGACTAGATAACTGCTGAGGCGAGAAAACCAGGCCCGTGGAGCCTGTTTGAGGCCATAGATACTGCGGTGAAGCTTGTATACATGATTGGGATGAGCGGGATTGATGAACCCCGAAGGCTGTTCCATGTAGACCGTCTTAGTAAGAAAACCCTGCAAAATTGCATTATTCACATTCAACTGTCGAATAGACCATTCCTTGGAGACGGCCAGACTGCACACAGTACGGACAGTGGTCGGTTTGATGACCGGACTGAATGTCTCACCATAGTCTAATCCTGGTTGTTGATGAAAACCCTTGGCCACCAGGCGGGCCTTATACCTATCAACAGAACCATCATATTTATGTTTTAACTTGAAAACCCATTTACAACCAACTAGATTCATGGTAGGGTGGTATGGCACAAGGGACCAAGTTTTATTCTTAAGTAAGGCATTCATCTCAGTGTCCATTGCCTGGCGCCACTTGGGATCTTTAGAAGTTTGCGTGAAATATGTGGGTTCGACAGGAGTGGTGGCCAAGTCAGCCATGAGACAGGTAGGCATGAGATACCGGGTGGCTAGCTGACTTTTTGTGTTCTGGTGTTATCTTGTATTCTGGTGACCATATGGTGGGTCCTGATAGGAGGGGGACTGGGAGAGCTTGAGGATGAGGACGAGGAGAAGGACTCATCGGCGGGTGCTGGCGGAGGTGGTGGAGAAAGAGTATGTGATGGACGTGGTAGTGGAGGAGGAGAAGAGTCAATGGTGGGGCCCGCAGGAGAAGAGGGGACTGGAACAATGGAAGGTAACAGAGGCATGGAGATGGGGATCGGTGGTGAAGGCGTGGGAGTAGGGGAGAGAGGGCTGAGGAGAATGGAAAGGAAAGGAAGATTCGTCGAACACAACATCCCGAGAGATGTAAATACGACCAGAGGGGACATGCAAACATTGATAACCTTTATGCGAAGCCGAGTAACTTAAGAAGACACATTGAGTGGACCGAAAACTAAACTTATGAGTTTGGTATGGACGCAGATGAGGGTAGCAAGCACAACAAAAAATTTGTAAGGAAAGGTAGTCAGGTACTTTATGAAATAATTTCTGGTAGGGAGAGAGATTATGGAGGACGGGGGTGGGCATTCTATTGATGAGAAATGAGGCAGTTTGGAAAGCATAGGGCCAGTAATGAAATGGAACATTTGACCGAGCCAGAAGAGTAAGGCCGGTCTCGACAAGGTGGCGGTGCTTTCTTTCTGCGGTGCCGTTTTGGGTACTAGTGTGTGGACAGGATAAGCGATGAGCGATACCCTGAGAAGATAAGTAAGGTTTAAATTTGATGAACTCACCACCACCATCAGTTTGGAGTGTTTTAATGGAACGCCCAAAAAAATTTCTACATGAATTTTGACCTCAAGAAAAATGGAGAAAGTATCACTTTTATTTATCAAAGGACAAAGCCAAACATATTTACTGTAGTGATCTACAAAGCTAATATAATAGCGATGACCACTTATAGCAGATACAGGAGACGGACCTCATAGATCGGAGTGAATAAGCTCTAAAGGAGCAGTAGCAATCGTGGAAGATGACGAAAAAGGAAGATGGTGACTTTTTTCTTGCTGACAGGGGATGCAGAGAGGGGTACCAGCACAGTCAAGGAGGAAAGGAAGTTGATGCTGAGATAAAATACTGGAAACAACTCTGGTGGAGGGATGACCTAGGCGCTCATGCCAGACGGAGGAAGATGCACGCTCGCCGAGAAGAGCCTGGGGAGAGGCGGTGAAGTTATAATTCTCCAGGGAGAAGACATACAGACCATCCTTAAGTTGTCCCCGCAGTAGAGTTTTCCAAGTAGAGAGATTCTTGATAAAATAAGAATCAGGGTGAAATTCAAGGACTTTATTATCAACAGTAAATTGACTAACTGACAGAAGATTTTTGGTGATATTAGGAACATGTAAAAGGTTTTTCAAGACAAAGAAAAAAACAGGAGAACACAATAAAGAAGCACCAGTAGCTCGGATAGGCAAACCTGTCCCGTTACCCATGCGAACTCTGTCGGGTCCTTGATATTCGGAGTGAGCTGCCAGATTCGCAATGTCAGCCGTTACGTGATGAGTGGCCCCGGAGTCAATATACCAGTTGGAATCGACTGGACTATTCCCATAAGAGTGGAGAAGAGCAGTTGGGCTAGCCGAATCATCATAACGATTGTAGCTTTTGTTAGCATAATGGCCAAAACGATTGCAGATCTGGTATTGAGGTCGACCATCAGTGGACTGATGTGACGGTAAGAAGGTACGTCCATGACCACGACCGCGCTCCCTGCCTCAGCCACGTCCACGACCACGGAAAAAAGATGGAGCTGAATGGTAGCTTGGAGTGCGGGAAACAGTATGAACCGCAGGAGAAGGGGAGATGAGGGTTGTTGAGTCTGGTGAAGTGATTGCACGCCCACGATAAATCTCCTGGCTAAGCATGAGGCTGATGAGTTCTTCTGACAGTACAGGTCGACTTGTGTGTTGACGGAGGTGACAAACGAGTCATATTCTGGAGACAGACTACTGAGTAAGGTAGAGACGAGGTCGGAGTCGGCAACTGGATTAGCGACTGCCGCCAGGTTGTCCACGATGGACTTGACAGACTGGATGTACTCTGATATAGAAGAGGTGCCCATCTTGACGGTGTGCAACTGATATTTGAGTTGCTACACTCTAGCTCTAGAGGGTGACGCAAAGATTCGCTCCAGAGAGCACCACACATCACGAGATGTGGTGAGGCCGACGACATGAGCAAGAACAGCCTCGGTGAGCGAGGAGATAAGCCAACATAAGAGCATCTGATCAAGCTTGATCCAGCGAGTGTATTCTGGATTGATAGTGGGCTGAGCATCCTTCTCGGTAGAAGGAAGGAACCGGACCGGACATATAGAGGTTCCGTCGACGAGGCCTTCGACATCGTAGAGCTTGAGAAGAGGAAGGAACTAGGAACGCCACAGCAGATAATTTCTCTTGTCGAGTTTGACATTTGGAAAGTGAGTGATGTTGGGATTGGGAGTAATCATGGATGCAAGTATTTGGATGGAGGTGAGGGAAGATGAAGAGTAAATACTCGACATGGTACAGGAGTTGCTCTGATATCAAGATAAACAATAAGAAGAAGAAGACTTATTTGTGTAAAGACAAGATACCATTAGCTATGGTTCTTGGTTGTATTTATATACACATATTGGTCACATGTTTATACTGATTTAGGAGGTACAATAGGAAAACATTGACTGAGAGAAATAATAGAAAAATATTGACTGAGAGAAGAATGAGAAACACATAGTGCATGAATCCCATGAGTCCCATGTGTTCCTATAATCATGGAGAGATTTTAGGATCTGATTGATTTCATGTGGGGTGTCTTTCACATGGATCACGTGTTGTCATTGATATCTCTAACACAGATTTCAGTAATGTAACTAGAATTTATATCGTCTCACCAAAATTACGATCGCGAGTTAGAGGATAATTCAAACTTATAAAGTTGTTTTTGATGAATTTAAACAAAAACTGCTGGTGCAGGTTATTCTGTCCTAATCTCAAATAAGTTGATACAAATATTTATTTGTGATAGCAAAACAGTTATACGAGCAATATCTATGACCAGTAATTACAAGGACAAAGTCTCACAATTTTATGATTATTTTTGGTAGCAGATAAAATTGATAAATACTAGAGAATTATTATTACGACTCATAAATAAAAACCGTGTCCAAAGAAACATATCTACTGAGGAACACGTCAACCTTAATATCCTATTGATGCCTGCTAGATGCGTAGTCTGCCCTTCACGAGTGCAACGCCTCAAGAATCGCCTGATCGGGCTCCAGACAACTGAGAAATGGATCGGAAACTAAACTTTCACAGCTAATGGGTATGTTTCTACTTAACGGGTGTAACGGTCCCGGCTCTAATAAACAAGATTAGGCCTAAAACACAATTTATCTCCATTTCTCTTATAAAAATTTTGGCAGCATCATCCTTAATATTTCATTTATTCCACTTACAATAACCCACAATTTCGGCCCAAAGGCCTACTTAATTCCATCAAAGATTTCGGCCCACACGGCCTACTTATCATGGCACAACTCATCAAAACTTAACTATGTACATAATGTCATAACTTGCATCCTCCATCACAAGCATATATCTTATCATCAGAACATCACCAAGGTTAACTTTTCCAACAATCATATTCCCACACATAACCATCTTTCGAAGTCCAAGAACATAACATAACCAAGGAGTTCACAATCCAAAACATTACATCACATGAAGGTTCCTAGTTTCAAATGCCTTAAAGACAAATATACATCAATTACATCCCAACATGTTCCATAGAGACAAAGGACTTGGGTAAAGTCCATACATACACATTTAATATAACCAGGCTAAACAAAATGGTACCACAACATGTCACATAATCCATAACATAACCCTTGCAGTTAGAGTGGCCTCTTACCCTTATCCAAACCTGAAAAAGGTGGAAAGAAAATAAAATGAGCTCGACAGCTCAATGAGTAAACCATGTCATAGGGTGTTGGTATAATAATTTCATAAGATAAACAGTTTAGAAGAGGTAAATTACAATGAATCCCATAAACAACAACTTGTTCAAGCTACCTTACTTGTTCCAAGCTCCATACACGTGTGGTCTACATGACTCCACTATCAAAGATTTCATTTAACTATATCATGACACAAAAGAAATAATTGCATGTACTTTTCGTGGGTTAGTCCCCTCACATCAATTCGGCTCGTTATACACATAAAGTGACATTTTAGTTTGACACAAGCATTATCAATCATGAATGCAACTTGACCGTTCACTTTTAGATATCATTCAATCTAAATGAAATTTCCCCGTTTTTCACCTCCTACCGGCTCCCGCACGGCCCCCTTCCTCCTTATATATAATTCATATAAAACATATATGTTTCCCCGTCTTCCCCCCTCCTACCGGCTCCCGCACGGCCCCTTCCTCCTTATATATATATATATATATATATATATATATATATATATATATATATATATATATATATATATATATATATATATATATATATATTCATAAATATATGTCAAATCCCCGTCTTCCCCCTTCCTACCGGCTCCCGCCCGGCCCCTTCCTCCTTATATACAATTGCAACATGCAAGTTTAAGTTATAATATGCATAACAAGCAATATTGAACTACTTACACGTCATGCCCGAAAATGATGTGCAACAATATGAAAGAAGACATATGCTTGGGGGTTACCTAATATCCTAGTAACATCATAACGCGCCACATTTACTCGCATGAATATATGCCTTAACCCCATATATTTGTCAATACTAACACAATGCTATATTGTAAGGAGGGGTCTTCCCCCGTGCCCTTTAATGAACATGAAGTATGATTCAAGTTAAACGATCGGCATTTATGGAGTGCTACTAATACAAATCCTATACCCACATAATGCATCATACCATTTCTATTTATGAAGAGCCAAGATTATGCTATACACATATCAAATTGGTTATCATGATGTTGGTCAAGAAAAACAGCGAATTAAAGTGTTAAATTGGTTCATTTAGGCGAATTTAGTATACTAGAACATGTATTCTACACATGCATTTCATATCCATATAATATAGAGACACAACTATTATACAATATTCATTAGATCTCATTTAACCCAAATATAACCATCAAAACAGCGAATTAAAAACGCTAGATCACCTCATTTAAGTTGAATTAATAAACTACAACAAATATATCACACATGCATCTCATCACAACATGATATCGAGGCACAATAACTAGGTAATACCTCTTTCATTTTCATCTAGTATTAGAATGTCACAAAACAGTAAATACTACCCTTGTGGGTTACCTACACAAAATTCAAAGTTTCAATTTTTCAAATCTCGATAGGAGATATACCCTAAAAGTTTTAGGTTTACTCACAATGGATTTCAGATCCGAAATCAGTGGGTTAGCCTTCAGGAAATGTCTGTTTTGCAGAGCTAGATCTCTCTCCCAGTTCACCAGGAATCTTCTCCCCAAAGATCGGGCCTTCCCTCCCCCAAAATGCCGCGGAATCTCCTTTTATGCCGCGGTTCTGCGGCAAAGTAGCAGCGCCCCGCGTGCCGCTGCTGCTCTGCTTGCTGCGCGCGCGTGTCTCTTCCTTCCCTCTCGTGGAGTCTTGATTCAGAGTTGATATAAGCTAGGATTTAGGGCTAGAGAGGTGTCCTAATCTCTCTTCTCAAAATTATTGAGAGGAGTTGAAAGGTGGCTAGGGTTTTCACTCTCTTCACTTGGGAGAGGAAAAGTTGCAGAAATGGGAGAGGATGAAGATGAGGGTAACTTGGTAATCCAAAGTTGAGTGCAAGTTACAAGGTGGGGAGTTACTCTCATGTTGCCACTTGGTCAAGCCCCCCTTCATGATGCCACATGGAAACCCAAATCTCAATGAGATCTAGCCCTTTAATCTTCCCCCTTGCATGCATACCTACCACTAAAAAGGTATTAGGGTAAGCTTGGTTGATTAAGGGGGTATGAAGGATTTGGTTGAAATTATCTTTAACCATTGCTAAGTTATTAATTTGCCCAAAACACATGCATATAAGCCTTCATGCAAATCATTCTTAGTCACCCCAATTCAATAGTTAAAAAAAAACTTTAAAAAGGGAAGTGGGTCTATCAATTAAGTTAAATTTGTTGACATAGAAATATGGAGGGTGACTACTTCTATATAATGCCTTAAACAAAAATTCTTAATAATTAAGATGAGGAGAATTTAGATAAAATAAAATTTTGGTTGTTACAACGGGTCTGGATCAGCTAGCGATTTGCAACTGAAACGGGTCAAATCTGATGACTTAAGGCTGATGGGTCCAGGTTGAATTGTTGTTCTGAACTGGGTCTGAAGAGTGACGCTTGTGGGTCGGGTGAACAGAAAAACGGATCGGGTCTGTCTCCTTGTCAAAGGTAGACGTCGAATGGTAGATCCTCACAACGAGGTTTGCTACAGTCACTGGCGTCGGTTGAGGATGACGATGGCGAGGCGAACGTCGACTGAGGATGACGAAGGTGAGGTCAGGAGTCGAGGCCGGATCTGATCTAATGAGGTGGTGGTGCGGTGAGAAGATGGAGAGGGAGAGGGGGGCAGAGGCGCCGGTGAGGGGAAGAGAAGGATTCAATAATGTAGGCGAGGGGGGGAGACGACAGCTTGGCAGCGGGGAAAGGAGGGGGTGAGCAACGACGACGAGAAGAAAAGAGGAGATGAAGACGAGATGAAGGATGGGTTCAGCTGGTTGTCGCATTAAAGAAGAAGACAAGAAGAAGAAGGAGAAGAAGATGATGGGCAAGCGTGGGGCAGAGGTAGTGCGGGGAAAGAAGGCCGAGAAGGGAGATGGGAAACTAAGGAGTTGGCGACAGCAGTTGTGGGAAAGAGGGAGGACAGAGAGATAAGAAATAAGATTAGGTTTTAGATAAAAAAAATAAAAGGGTAATTAGGGTCTTCACTCCCTAAAAGACTTGAGAGAAAATTTTATCACTCACGATGGTTTTTTTTAATCAAAATTTGATGTGGTATTAAATTTCAAAAGAAAAGAAAACAACTAAAATAAAAAAATCAAAGCAAAGCAAAAAATACAAAACGACTCAGACTACTCGAATCATATTAATGCGATGTGTCTTCATCTTCTCAGGAACTAGCGTCAGGGCTGGATATCTGCATCAAACAGGCACGCATTTCTCTAATTAATTGTCTTCTCAGGAACTAGCGTCAGGGCCTGTTTGGCTTTCAGAAATAGGGCAGAAAATTCAGTTGGGCGCCATACTATCAGATTTACAAAGAAATGGGTCAAATTTAGTGTATTACCAGTAGATTTTAGAGCCTTTTCTCAGCCCCAGTGCGTGAAAACCAACATAGAGGTCACATAGAATTTTGCAGGCCAATTACAATTATTACTTCTTTTTTTTTAAATAATCAAATAGTACTTCATGAGAAACTGATATAACCCGCTTGTGAGGCTCATGACATTGATTTCAAGGCTCATGTTCGAAGAAACAAACAGTCTCAGATTTATGTCACATTAGACGATTCCCACTTTCTTTCAATTTTTATTTGCCTCAATTCTTTCTTTCTTTTGCCCTCATATTTTCATTCCTACAAACAAAACCCTCTTCCTCTCCTCTCTCTCTCTCCTCTCTCTCTCTCTCTCATTTACAATTTTTTCATCCCATTCTCATCAACAACCGACGCCACCACCTAATTTTGCGCGTTCGCCACCGCCGCGGGTTTCTCCGCCTTAACACCAAGCGGAATCGCTCCTCCGCCGCCGGCGCCATCCCCCTCCGCCCTCAGCCTCCCCATGTAACTCCTCACCTCCTTCGCGATCATCACCCTCATTATCTCCACCAGGCATATTTCGCTCATCTCCGCCTCCCACCTCCCCCCGTCGCCGGAGGCGGACCCTCCGCCGGAGCCCTCCCCGGGCGGACTCAGCGACAACGAGGTCGCCGGCTCCGTGCACTGCCTCTTAGGCGGAGACTCCGACTCGTCGGAGGAGGTGGCGCCGGCGCCGCTGGTGAAGGCGGAGGCGGCGGCCTGGTCGCGGCGGCGGCGGCGGCAGATGGTGGAGTTCCAGTGGTTCTTGATAGCGTTGTCGGTGCGGCCGGGGAGGAGGCGGGCGATGGTGGCCCACTTGTTGCCGTACCGGGCGTGGGCGGCGACGATGGCGGCGTCCTCGGCGGGGGTGAATGGTCGGTGGTGCACGGCGGGGCTGAGCTGGTTGCACCACCGGAGGCGGCAGGACTTGCCGGAGCGGCCGGGGATGCCGGAACTGATGAGGGTCCAGTTCCGGGGCCCGTGGAGGTCGACGAGGCGGGTCAGCAGCGCGTCCTCCTCCGGGCTCCACGACCCCTTGATCTTCCCCTGATGATCTCTTTCTCTCTCTTCCTCCATTGCTTGTTTCTTGAGTGAAGCAAGATGAAGATGAAGGAGTTGTTGGGGTTTAAATAGGAGTTGAAGGGGATTTTAGTTTGTTTGTAAGTTTGTTTGTTTGTCTGTCAGTGGTTTCGGTGACTGATGGAGTTAATAAAAAAGAGGAAAAAAGGGAGGAGTTATGGATTTTTCTTTTTTTTGAGTCAATGGGGAGTTATGGATTGAAATGGAAGAACTGTTTTGGTTTAGTTTTGGGAGTAAGTTGGGGATTGGAGTTAGGCTGGCATGAACGTTAAACCGCTCACCAAAGAGGAAACTACTTGTTACTCCCCCTCCCCCATAAACCGCATGGGCTTTCTGTTACTCTGTTTCTGTTTTTATTGGTTTAAAACTGATTGAGGATTTTGGAGTTAGCACTGGAGTCAGTACAAGGGTAGTTACTGATTTCTCAACAACATGGAGTATAAATAAAAATAGGATTAATCAATTCATAAACGTTAGAAGACGTTTAAAAAAAAGGTGGATTGGGGGTTACGTTTTGTGTGTGTGGGGTCTCTTTTGTCTGTTAGTTTTTGTTGGTCTTGGCAACTAGGTAATGATGTGGCAACTGATCTAAATATCAGTTTTCACATTATTAAAAGCTACTGTCTTCGTCAAGTTTTACTTGTAGTTTTTTGATCGGACACATGAATTAAGAATTTGTAGTGGTTAAAGCTTGAATTGTAATAATAACATTGAAAACGATGAAATTAGTATTGGGAATGATAAAAGTATATTAAGAATTATAAAAATAGTATTAAAAATGATAAAAGAATATTATGAATAATAAAAGTAGTATTGGGAGTTGTAAAAGTAGTATTAGGATTCAAAATGGACTACTAATTTGGGACAAAATTTTGATCAAAAAACACACTACTATTCTCAAACGAAAGGAGCATAATTCAAATACTATATCAACTAATATGCTGGTACAGCAATGCTCTTGAAATTTTAAGATTCGCGTTGCGGTACAAAATCCAATCAATATTTCAATATGTGTGTATCTCTTCAATGGGTCGCCCGACTGGTTAGATTGTGGATTTGCTTCTAAGTCACCGGTTCGAATTTCTTAATAGGTATTTGGCCTCACTGTTGCAAAAATCAGGACCCACCTATTATGTGTGGTAGCAGGCAACACACAAGGCTGATGGGATTAGTCAAGGTGCGCTAAACGACCTCGGATACCTAGATGATTTCAATATGTGCGTGTGTGATGGGGATTTCGTTTCAGCCACCTATGTCTAACCATAATTAAGAAAAAACTCACATAATTTAATTTATTTCAACCACCTCTTTTTGAAGAAAGGGTGCGCGCCCACGTGTTAAACGCTGAAGCGCTATTGAGGGTAGTGTATCAACTCGTCGAACATAGAAGCATCGATAGCATGCTTTAGAGCGATGAAAAAACTTAAATGCCCTTACAGTATTAAGTTGAGAACTGCAATCATGTTCACAGTGAAATCACCTAGAGGGGGGGTGAATAGGTGATAATGCTAATCTATTAAACTTAATGCGGAATTTAAAAACTAATTGCAATTAACACAAGATGCAAGCAACAAGTGATGCACACAACCAAGCCAAGCATATAAGTATGAATGATCAATGTGATATGATGCAAGGCACAAATGTAAAGAGAGAGAGAGATAGAGTAAGAGTCAAGGGATCAAGCGCAAACAACAAGATATGTTTCGAGGTTCGAGCACCTAGCTCTACATCCCCGCCTTCACCCAGAAGGATTTTAAGTCCACTAGCTTGTCCACAAAGGACTCCCACAAAGGGAACCTCCACCGAGAATTTGGGGCAATAACAATTATAAGGAGTACCCAACTCCTCTCCTTACAAACACAACCTCCTTCTTGAGGCACAACTCCAAGCCAACAAACAATCACCTCACAACATGAGGGATTAGCACAAAGCAACACAAGGATCACCTCACAACTTGAGGGATACAACCCAAAGGCATAAAGCCAAGAAAAGATTGGGTTTACAACTTGGTGGTCTAACAAACAACCACAAATAATTTCTTTCTCCCACACAAAGATCCTATAGAATAAGAAAGTAGATGTAGCTCAAGTGTGGAGAAAACTAATGGAATGGAAATCAAAATCTCAAAAAAATCTTTGGGAAAAACTAGAAATCAAGATGAAAAAGTTCAATCAAAATCTTTTCCCAAAAACCCTTTTCTTTGAATTTTCAAACCCTAGCAAAAACACCAAATGGATTGTTCACTCTAAATCCCAAAACTTCTTTTGATTGCTGTGAAAACACCAGAGAGTAAGGAAAAATTCGCACAAAAAATCTTAGAGAAAACTGGCCATTAATGGGGTATTTATAGCCCCCAGAAAAATAAAGCCGTTGGCAGCAGATTCTGCCAAAAATGGCCTACCGGTCGACCGGCCAACGGTCACATTTTGACCGTTGCCAGCTACCGGTCGACCGAAACAAACAGAGAGTTACCTGCATGCAGTCGATCGCCCGTGCGGTCGACCGGCCCATGGGGCAGCCAGCGTGCACGTATCCGTGCACGTCGGTGACTGATACGGTCGACCGGCTACTTGGTGCGATCGACCTTAGCGGTCGACCGACCTAGCCTGACAGAGGCTGTTCTGGTCAGCAAAAACATGTAATTTTTAATCCTAAAAATTCCCATTAAATCTCTAAAAATCCACAAAAATAGTTTTATCATTTTTCATTGAAATACAAACTTGTGTAAAAAGTTTAACACAAATCTCAAACATTTTCTAAAACTGTATTTTCTAAAACTTGGATTTTTGAATAGAAAATACATTTTGTCCAAAACTCATCCAAATACAAAAACATGATATTAAACAACATTTTGGCATATGTATATGGATATAATCCTATATACATGAAACAAATATACATCATAGTTTTTGACTTTAATTCCAAAAATAAGTTTTGTTAAAATACAAACCTAAAACATATGAATAGGTATATCAAAGTAAGTTTGTCTAAGTAGTTGAAACATGCATGTATATAGAACAAATCTAATATACATTAAACCATTTAAACTTGTTCTGATATAATATCTATTCATGTAAACCAAGATTGGTTAAACCAAAAACCGAAAACCAAAACATGAAACGTGTGTGTTGTGAACTTGAGCATATCATACTATTCTAATCTTTACAATTTGGATCTAAACTCAAAACTAAATTATGGTACCGATGTCTTCTTGTAGAGCGCCGTCTCTAAGCCGACTCGATCCAAAACTTCGTGATCCACCGAGCTAGACTCCAAATGAGTGCTATAAATGATCTTGTCGCTCGGGCTCTTGAATCACCACATGAATAGCTTTCAAATCATCTTGTTGAAGCTAATCACCAACTAATATCTTGATTAAAGATCTGAAACTAAAATCACAAGATTATTAGTACACATAACTACATGAGTTAATCATCATCAAAACTAGAGTGGAAGGCCTTTGGGCCAACACACAGTTCTCACAAAAATGTCTTATTTATAAGTCTTTATAAGACTGCGATCATGATCGCAATTCTCACAAAAATACTATGTTTCTGTGTCTTTATAAGACTGCGATAATGATCGTAGTTCTCTTTATTAGGAATGCAACCATGATGCAATCCTCATAAAAATATCTTATTTTTTAGTTTTTATTAGGATTGTGATTATGATTGCAGTCCTCACAAAAATATCATATTGATCAGTCTACATTAGAACCGCGATCATAATTATAGTCCTCATTCAAACATGATGTACAAACAACATCGTCATCGTAGCAAAGAATATCAAAAACACTAATATTCATACCATACAACAATAAAAAAAATTAAAAGTTTAAGACTCCCATAAATATGTATTGTGTATTTATTGAGAAGTCACAGTCCTCATAAACACAATATGTGTTTATTGAGGATTGTGATCTCAATGAAATGTACAATTGTGTTTTTTTAGAACTGTAAATCTGGTCATAGTCATCAACAACACAAATTGAATATTTTTTTAAAAAAAATACGATCAAATTTCAGAGCTGAATCATGAAAACGTAACGTTACTTGCTGAATCATTTATCAATTGTTAGTTTTATTTCAAAACTATTAAAAAATTAAGACGGTGAGAGTATTTTTGATCAAATTTAAAATATTGGAAGATAATTTTAAAAATATGAAGATTTAAGCAGTAATTTTAGAAATAGAAAAAATTTAAAGGATATATATATATATATATATATATATATATATATATATATATATATATATGAAAAATCGATTATTATCAAAGTTAAGTTATTGATTTGTTTCTTCAAGACAATTTTGTACGCTCTTCGATCTCAAAGCAAAGCAAGAATGCAAAGATCATGAAAAACGGTGACGTTACTGTTACTCGCTAAATCATTTATCAATTATCAACGTTAAAAACACTTCATTGACGTGGACTTTGACCACCAATTCAACGGCCCGGCTCGCATCGAAGGCCGCACATGGTGAGTGGGTCCCGCACAGCGCCCCAGTCCGTTCATAAGTCAAAGTTAACGCTTGAACGGAAACAGTAACGTCCGTGGTCCAGTTGGGGACAGGACAAACGGAAAGAGATCCGACTGGGCAGAGTTCAGTTCGGCGGGGCCCACGTCCCGTCCGGGCCGTTAGTTACCGGGTATGATAACATCGTTATCATCGTTGACGTTAATGGCGAGACATTTTCCGTCAAAGATTTTAACCCGAAGCACGTGACAAAAATATTAAAACAGACTTTTAATCATCAATAGTCAGCTCAAAAACTTGAAAAACATTTCAAGCCTTCACTCATTGTTCACATGCGGCAAGCTTGTGCCTATTATTACTCAAACAATGCATTCTTTCTCAATCTTTTCGATTCATTTTTAAAGTTATTATATGATTTGTGAGCCTCAACTCCATGCATTGTTTACTGTCTTTTGACCAAAATCAAAATATTAGAGGAATATGTTTTTGGTTTGTTCAATTTAGATGATTTCTCTTTTGAATCCGTTGTGTTCTCAAATGAATTTTTTTTTTTTTTTTTTTAGTCTTGGCTTTTCCAAACCTGATTCTGGATTCAACGAGATTGCTGGAGCGTAGACCTCTCAAAAAAGTACCCATTGAAGTTTTAGATAATATTTTTATGTTATATATTTTCTCTCAAATTTCACTAATTTCAATATATATATATATTCTACGTAATGCTTCCCGTCTGTGCTCCCATTATCTTTGTCTCGGTTTTGACCACTTTATTTTCACCTTTATGTGCTACTAGATTTAGGCACGTGTTACCAACGCTACAACAAAAATAAATTGATGTTGAAATAGAACTTATTAAATTTTTTTATATATCTATTTTATAGTTATTTTATTCTGATTCAAGAGAATTCTAATACTAAAAGGGAAAAAAATCTTTCAGCTTTTTTTTTGAGATAGTATAATATTTTCTATCTCTAATAAATATTTTTTATTTTAATATTTTTTTCAAAATAGAGATCACTAATAAGTTACACCTTTCTTGAAACATGGATATAAATATTATGGTTAGATTTTTGGGTAATGTAATATTTTTTTTATTTCACTTTCTCTTTGACATATGGATGAGATAGGTGGATAAGTAATATCAATGAGAGATATATATGTAAATGAGAGATATATATGTAATTTTGAAGAGGGATAAATATCTTGAATTGATTATCTATCTAATAAATGCTATTTTTTATTTTAAACTTTTTTAGATGAAAATATAAATGTATTGTTGGATTTCTAAATTTATCCATAATTTGTAAATGAATAGATAGATTTGATTTGAGCGTCACACGAACATGGATTACATTCAAATTATATTCAATCAAAAGTGTAGTGGTTATAATAAGATTGATCTTTTGTATAGTAAAGTTTGCTATTTTTTAATTTAAGTAAAATAATAATGTTATATAAAAAAAATAAAAAAAAACCCAAATTCAAAATAGAAATTGAAAAAAATCATGCAATGAGAATTTAATAACACATTTCAAATATGTCCAGTGTAAAATGCTGTTCACGTAAACTGCTGGAGAGTTGACCTTTAGAAGGACAGTCTGACCTTCCATCCCACGGACGCGGGTCCCACGATCCGTGGGGGCCGCGATTGTAGACGGGTGTCATTTTGGGGGCGGCGATCCTAGTCCCCCATAGTTTCTGTACTGAACGCGAACCGTTTTGTCGGGACGTTAGGGGATGTTGAGTTCGGTCAGCGGACAGCTGTTGGGACGTTGCGTTGGGCCCCACGGTCAAACAAGTGCGAGTCAAAGTAGGGCCCAGCTCGTTTAACCGCCGGATCTTGTCAGCCGAACGGGCGCTAACTGCCAGCGATCTCGTCGGCGGGGGCTTGGAAGGTGAGGCGTCGCTCTCGGTCAGACGGTGGAGGGGCCCGCCATGGCGAAGCTGTTTGAGGTGACGTGGCAGGTCAACGATTGCTATTTTGAAATTTGACCGACAAAATTGGTGAAGGGGATTTTTTTTTTTTAATTGTAATTCAGTATTTGAATAATTATAATTCCCAGAGTCCTTGAAGGCAGAAATGTTGCATCTGAAACCGTAGAGTCGAAAAGGTTGACTTTTTATACTTAATAAATATATTATCTTTGACTTTGAACAGTTGGAACTGGTTCATGTCATTGTAATAGTCCACAATGGGGAACATTTGTAATATATTATCTTGACTTTGAACAGTTGCTCCTTTGTCGTTTAATAATCGGAGACTAAACTTGGGATCAAATTGGAGAATGACTTTTCTATTATTTTATTGCAATAGAAGTTGGTCAATTGAAATTTTTAGTTGTGATCAAAACATTTGTGGGCACAATTTTTACAGTATTAGTCAATTAAAACAGAAACTATAACTAAACCTGAACTCTTTTATTAGCATGTCGCAGAGATGCAATTCTTGAGAATGAGTTTCCTGTAATGTTTAGATCGAAGGATCTGAGAATTTATGAGGAACAAAAGCACAAGACAAAAATAGAAAGATGGAGAAAAGAAAGAACGCACAGAATTTATGAGATTCTGCAACTTGTCTGCATCCTTCTGAGCCACACTGATTCACTATATTTGAGAAGAAGAAGTTTACAATATTTTTTCTCTCTGAAAAATATGACGGTACACAGAAATCTCTAACACTAAGAAAAATACATAGTATTGTATTTGTAGAATGCTACTGTAATGACAGAAATGCCCCTCTAAAATTGTGATTTTCGTTTTTGCCGCAGTCGGCCACCAGAAGGGCCCGATTGTAGACGCACTAGCATGCATCGCGGCCCCCGCCGGGCTGCTAAAGGTTGTCTCTATTCCCATCACATTGATGTTGTAATTGTTTATCCATAGTTAAAGAAAGTTAAAAGGGAAAGCAAGAAAAAGGAAAGAAAATCCAGTCCTTACTTGTATAAAGCGGATACCAAAGATCCAAGAATTTGTTAAATCCACAACACTGTCTTTGTTCGATGGTAAATTTTGGATTCAAATTCTCACAATTTAAATCTCAAGATGTCCTCAATTCTTAATATTTACAAAATGAGGTCAGAATGAGACACCACTTGCTTCTTCTTCTTTTTGTTGAAGTATTTAATGTCATAAAACTACATTTTGTAATAATAGTTCAAACAAGTATTTTGGATAGAAATCTTAAAAAAAAAAAAAATTTATAGAGAACACAATACAACCAAAGATATTTTAATTCCAACCATTCAGTCGAGAGGCAGAGCTCCCCAATTAATTCTTACACCTTCTTCTTTCATTTTTCTTTATGTCTTATTTGCACTAATGAAAGCTTAAAGGTGTGAGCTAACAATGAATGTCCTGTGGTTATATGCACATATTCTGTATGTATAAGTTATGTCACGAATTATATTCGTTTCCCAACCTCAACATACCAAATTTTGAGTTGAGCCATGCACTAGTTTAACTTAAGAGACTAAACTGATAATTTTAGTCACGATTTTTCATTTAAGGTCCTACTTTTTTTTTCCCCTTCCACTCCTCAATGCGGAATAATGCACGTGTTGAATGGGATGTTGTACAAATAGTCTCACGACGACTAAACATGAGATGATATTGCGTATATAAGGATTTGGGCAACTCCATTTAAAAGGCTAGTTTTTTGAGATGAAACCTTAATTCCTTACAATTAGTATCAGAGTCATGTCTCGAACTTAGTCATATGTGTGGATGAAATTCGGGGCGCAGTGGGGCCCTGTAAAACTGGTTGGTCTCTCAAAGATTTGACAACGCTATATGACACTGTAATTTATGCTTCACATAAAGTGTGTCTGACTCTTTGATCGAGGGGGGATTTTTGAGTTGGATGTCGAACAAATAGTCTCACGTCGGCTAGACATGAGGATGATCTTAGATATATAAGGATTTGGACAACTCAACTCAAAAGACTAGTCTGTTGAGTTGGTGCCCCGAGTTTTTATAGTACGCTCAATGTACATTAAACCAGTAAGGGTTATTTGCGTTTTGTTGAGTTGATCTACATTCTACCGCAGGAAACTCATGCTTTGGATATTCCATCCGAAAGGTGAACGCATTCTATAAAACTAAATATAGGTAAATAGTTAATAGCATGAAATTAGTTAACTAAGAATTGGAATAACTAGAATATTTGCAGCACTAAGTAAGGCCATTTGCCAGACCATTTAGGTAAAAAGTCCTTGTGACCATCAAGGCCTTGTGGCCCAATGCTGGCCCATAAGATGAGAGGCCTGTCGGGCTCATGGACGAGGCCTGTGGTGCGCTCCCCCTCTTGGCTGGGTTCGGTTCATGTGTGTGAGCCACACACACATACAATAAGAGGGCCAATCACGCGTTGACACGTGGATTGGATCTCTTATAATCTCTTATAATATGTGTGTGAGGCCCACACATATACCATATTATAAGAGATCTAATCCACGTGTCAACGCGTGATTGGCCCTCTTATTGTATGTGTGTGTTGCTCACACACATGAACCGAACCCCTCATGGCTCACCAGCTTAGTCGCTCTCGTGTAAAGTCAAAAAAATTTAATAGGCCACCCTCCAATTATCCTATAAATAGCTACACTTTTGATAGATCTCCATGAAAAAAAGAATGGAGGTCGTCTCCTTGTAAACAATTATGCTGAGATGACTCAAAAATAATTGATTCCTCTCTATAGTATTTCTATTAGAAAAGTGTTGCCAACTTAGAAACATATCGTTCAACAAATTAACCGACTTGATACATTATTATCGCAAAAATGGTTTCACATGTGGGATCACATGGTCATGTGAAAGGTGCAGCGAAGCCTAAAAAGATTTATGAGACACATTTTTTCTTAATATAAATGTTCTTTACTAGTTGAATTATCGTTTCAACATTAAATGCTTCTCATTACATTTAAGGTTCATTGTTCTCATTTATCCAAAAAAATCCTTTAATCCAATAGTAGTTGTCCGACGACAACTAATTCTACTCTATTAATTTCATTATCTAGTCATTATTCTAGACCTACATGAATTCTTATTTAGTTTTACATCATAACATTGTCCAACAAGGAAATAAGTTCAACTCTATTAAACTATTTAATGTTTTTTTTTTTTTTGAATTCCACATATTCATCTTGGTCATCAAGTGAGATCGTTGTATAGTTTACATTTTCAAAAAACTGAAACTAGTCGATCCGAGTCATAAGACAACAACAATAATAATCAAGTATTTACCCAAGTGTTTTACCACAGTTCGAGGTGAATCATGTTTTTTAATTCTAACTTTGTCAAGTAACATCAAAATTTTAATAATTTTATAAATATTCATTTTCAAATTGTTCCCTTCCAAACTCAAACACACGTTATAACTTTCCATTTTCTCCACATCTCAGCACATTTCTTTCTAGAAAAAATAAGAAACATAAACTGTAACCTAATTATTTTTTGAGAGAAACAAAGGTAATTATTTATATTATATCAAACCAAACTATAGAACTCTTAGCATACATGAAATAAGTATGACGCGACGTATAATTTTCATGAGTACGTTAACACCACTTCTACGTGACCACTTGCCGCTCTGCATTTCCCCCCTGCTGCTGACTCTTGAGCAAATCATCTTCCTATTTGTTGAAGCTTCGAGTTGCTTAAATAAAAATGTCATTTATAAAACATGAATTTGTCCTGGCTGTAGTTTGGTGGCCAGAATTCCACATTGTGGCCGGGGAGACCTGAGCTCGAATCCCAGAAAGTAAGGGTGAGCAGAGTTCGGGTAGCATCGAAATAACCGATCGATTCTGAACCGAACCGCTGTAATTCAATCGATTTTCGGTTTCGCATTCTCGACCAAACCAACCGAATTATTATCACTAAAATTGTGAGATCGTTGTCTCTGTTTTATTATGCTAAAAGGAGAAAAAACTACAATATGCCTCTGTTTTAGCACATTATACATGTCACGCCCCGCTTCCCAAAATACGTAGGAAACGGAGTCGCGATGAGAGTCGGCGACGTATATACGCGAGGAAATACCTCACATATATACGCTAAGCCTAAAGTAGCCTGAAACAAGCTATAAATCGAAACCAAAATCAAAATCACCGCAATAATACATATAAAGTCTAACACAATGATAACAGATGGATAAAGAAAAGAAAATAGTAACCGAATGCGATAAAGGTAGAATCAGAAAATAATAGGAAGATAAGAGAGATGAGAATACTAGAATCAGAGAGAGACTCAAGCTCCTCGCAATATGTATGTTCTCATTGAACACCTGCACAACAGAAATAAAGCGTCAAATATTTGGACGTGCAAATCCAGGGTCGTCATAAAGCGACCTGGTGAGTGTGTGTGTGTAAAGAGGAGAACTCGTGCATATAAACAATGTGCACAGAATAATAACAAGATAAAATGCAGTCATAGAGTAACTAGATAACATGATAAATAAACAACTGAATAACAATGATATGAATAAGTGTACAGAAAAAAAAAAGGTAAGCAAAACAACTGTAAATAACCAACTGATGTCTAAATGCGTATCCTAACAATATCACTAATATGGTATATAAATCTGGTGTTACAATCATATGTCTATCATAGTGATATATATGTACAATCAGGTGATTAAGGTCAGTCACAATGCTTTAACAGTTCATTATCATTTATTATGTTAGCGAACACCAATTGCTACTCGTAATAGACGCATCTCATACTACGCCTACCACACGTGTCAATCAACGTCCTAAGTTATTGAAATTAATAGAAGAGAGACATTGTCCATACTTTAGGTGGGTCCCGTACATACCCGGGACCACGGCCTCAGTTTCCTGGCGCTGAACCAGGCCGTACCGTTAGGTACTCAGTAACAGTAACAATAACAGTAATCTCACTGTGAAACAGTGGAACAGTAACAGTACAGATGGGATGTCAGTCATCCCCCAGGAACCCTGCAGTGGAACCCTCAGTCGGCTGCGCAACCTGTATCCTAGGTCCACCCAAAATACAGACGCTGTCTCCTCCATCAATTTTTTCAATCCCAGTGTAAGTTGTCAATTACTTTATTATTGAATTCAGTAAAAACAACCAATACTCATGTTACCTATAACACTGGGACGATGCGGTGATAGTAACGATAACAGTACAGTAATAGTTAACCAGTAATCGTATACATGGTGAACAATATCAGTAACAGTGAACGGTAACAGTAACAGTGTATACGATTAATAGAGCTGTACTGAGTGTTACGGTCTAACATTATATTTTCCCAATAACTTTTAGTAACATGAACAGTATGTTTATCAGGTAGGTATTTTGTATAATCAGTGAGGTTACTTAAGTGGTATCATGATGTCCAGGACCAAAAATATTATGCAAGGTTTATTAAAAGAAATAAAAACATTCACAATATAATTTATTTTGTATTTAATACATGTAGGCATGGACTAGTAACTAGCAGGCATGAAACATAATTGAGTTTGAACAATTATTTAAATGTATAATAATGTTTATTGAAAAAGACAGGACAAAACAGTCACGTGAAATAATTCTGAAATACTCAGTGAGAAAATAAAGAACACTCACTGAAATGATGTTATTTTAGAACCGAATCGGTGTCTGGTCTTCACAGCACTAACCGGTACTAATCTCCGATCATCTCATAGGTCAGTTTTTCAAATCGCCTGGCTATCAGGTCCATAACGAGCACAACTTCGAATTTTCTGTTACGGGTCCGGATTTCACCAAATAGGTTTAAAATGCTGAGAGAGAGGGGGTCCGGGGATGGTGCACCAAGGGCTGCTCACTCCCGGATGTTGCCGAAGATGCCCCGCCGTGGGGAAGAAAAGAGGGGCTCGGGTGTATGCAGCTAAAGGGGTGCTCAACGAAGGGACAATGGCCTGGGGAAGGCTCGGCCAGACTCCAGCATGGTGGAGGGGAAGATGGCTCGATCATGGTTTGTGGAGTCTGGGGTTGGGGTGTTCGGCTGTGGGTTGCATAGGCTGAAGATGGGGGCGGGGGATGTTTTGCACACGAGAAAGGGAAGAAATAATTAGTTGGGATATAAGATTTAGATAGGGTTATTTGGTTAGTTAAAATGGGATTTGTATTTAGCATTGTATGGGTTAACGGGTATGGGTTAGGATTTGGGTAAGGAATTGAAATAGATATAGATAAAGGGTATTTGGGTTTGGGCCTAAGGAAATAGTAAAAAAACTGAATTAGAATTGAAATGTAAGTGGGCTTGGGCTAATGCTAAAAGAAAAAATAAAAAGAAGAACAAAATGGAAGAGATGGTTTTGAGGTTGGACCCAAAAATAAATAAATGAAAGAAGAAAGGAAAATAAAAGGAAAAGGAAGTGAGAGTTCTAGGCTTGGGCCTGGCTAGGAAAAATTTGAGAAGCATTGGAAAAAAGAAGATAAGGAAAGGAATAATATCAACCTAATTAAAAAAAATAATTAAAATTCATACTAAAAACCATCATATTCACTAGTGTCAACATTAAATTATTAGCAAATAGTAATAATATGTCACACCAGATAATGATTTAGGATTATTACAAGAAAAATGCTTTTTTTTATTAAACCTGGTATTATAAAACAGAGATATTACAATACATGTAAAAAAACAATTGTGAGATCATTATTTCTAAATCCTTAAGAGGCAACTAATGTTCTCGGCAGAAGTGTGAGATATTTGTCTCAGTGGAGGGAAATTCTCGGGGAATTTCTTCACGCCATAAGTTGAACGCGGGCTTGTAAATGAGTGGACAAGTGTAACAATCACAAGTAATAAAGATTTATGTAGAAAATTCAAAAGGAAAAACCATAGTGCAAAAAGAATGAGAATTTACTAAATCAGAGAGATTACAATGAGTTCTCAATGCTCTGTTACAAGTTCAATTTCTAAGATCTGATCTGGTGCAAAAGAGGAAGATATCAGTTTTTATAACCGAAGGTTGATTAGCTGAGTTGTGATCTCCGAGATTTCGCCTCTGGATCAACTCACGATCGTAACGATATGTAATGCCCCAACTGTAATCGGTTGAGTGGTGAGTGATTTTCGGAGATCATGCCGGTTGGTAAGGGTTATGATTCAACTCATTATTGTACAAATAGTAACCGAATGCGATAAAGGTAGAATCAGAAAATATAGGAAGATAATAGAGATGAGAATACTAGAATCAGAGAGAGACTCAAGCTCCTCGCAATATGTATGTTCTCATTGAACACCTGCACAACAGAAATAAAGCGTCAAATATCTGGACGTGCAAATTCAGGGTCGTCATAAAGTGACCTGGTGAGTGTGTGTATAAAGAGGAGAACTCGTGCATATAAACAATGTGCACAGAATAATAACAAGATAAAATGCAGTCATAGAGTAACTAAATAACATGATAAATAAACAACTGAATAACAATGATATGAATAAGTATGCAGAAAAAAAGGTAAGCAAAACAACTGTAAATAACCAACTGATGTCTAAATGTGTATCCTAACAATATCACTAATCTGGTATATAAATCTGGTGTTACAATCATATGTCTATTATAGTGATATATATGTACAATCAGGTGATTAAGGTCAGTCACAATGCTTTAACAGTTCATTATCATTTATTATGTTAGCGAACACCAATTGCTACTCGTAATAGACGCATCTCATACTACGCCTACCACACGTGTCAATCAACGTCCTAAGTTATTGAAATTAATAGAAGAGACATTGTCCATGCTTTAGGTGGGTCCCGTACATACCCAGGACCACGGCCTCAGTTTCCTGGCGCTGAACCAGGCCGTACCGCTAGTTACTCAGTAACAGTAACAATAACAGTAATCTCACTGTGAAACAGTGGAACAGTAACAGTACAGATGGGATGTCAGTCATCCCCCAGGAACCCTGCAGTGGAACCCTCAGTCGGCTGCGCAACCTGTATCCTAGGTCCACCCAAAATACAGACGCTGTCTCCTCCATCAATTTTTCAATCCCAGTGTAAGTTGTCAATTACTTTATTATTGAATTCAGTAAAAACAACCAATACTCATGTTACCTATAACACTGGGACGATGCGGTGACAGTAACGATAACAGTACAGTAACAGTTAACCAGTAATCGTATACATGGTGAACAATATCAGTAACAGTGAACGGTAACAGTAACAGTGTATACGATTAATAGAGCTGTACTGAGTGTTACGGTCTAACAATATATTTTCCCAATAACTTCTAGTAACATGAACAGTATGTTTATCAGGTAGGTATTTTGTATAATCAGTGAGGTTACTTAAGTGGTATCATGATGTCCAGGACCAAAAATATTATGCAAGGTTTATTAAAAGAAATAAAAACATTCACAATATAATTTATTTTGTATTTAATACATGTAGGCATGGACTAGTAACTAACAGGCATGAAACATAATTGAGTTTGAACAATTATTTAAATGTATAATAATGTTTATTGAAAAAGACAGGACAAAACAGTCACGTGAAATAATTCTGAAATACTCAATGAGAAAATAAAGAACACTCACTGAAATGATGTTATTTTAGAACCGAATCGGTGTCTGGTCTTCACAGCACTAACCGGTACTAATCCCCGATCATCTCATAGGTCAGTTTTTCAAATCGCCTGGCTATCAGGTCCATAACGAGCACAACTTCGAATTTTCTGTTACGGGTCCGGATTTCACCAAATAGGTTTAAAATGCTGAGAGAGAGGGGGTCCGGGGATGGTGCACCAAGGGCTGCTCACTCCCGGATGTTGCCAAAGATGCCCCGCCGTGGGGAAGAAAAGAGGGGCTCGGGTGTGTGCAGCTGAAGGGGTGCTCAACGAAGGGACAATGGCCTGGTGAAGGCTCGGCTAGACTCCAGCATGGTGGAGGGGAAGATGGCTCGATCATGGTTTGTGGAGTCTGGGGTTGGGGTGTTCGGCTGTGGGTTGCATAGGCTGAAGATGGGGGGGGGGGGATGTTTTGCACACGAGAAAGGGAAGAAATAATTAGTTGGGATATAAGATTTAGATAGGGTTATTTGGTTAGTTAAAATGGGATTTGTATTTAGCATTGTATGGGTTAACGGGTATGGGTTAGGATTTGGGTAAGGAATTGAAATAGATATAGATAAAGGGTATTTGGGTTTGGGCCTAAGGAAATAGTAAAAAAACTGAATTAGAATTGAAATGTAAGTGGGCTTGGGCTAATGCTAAAAGAAAAAATAAAAAGAAGAACAAAATGGAAGAGATGGTTTTGATCTCAATAGGTTGGACCCAAAAATAAATAAATGAAAGAAGAAAGGAAAATAAAAGGAAAAGGAAGTGAGAGTTCTAGGCTTGGGCCTGGCTAGGAAAAATTTGAGAAGCATTGGAAAAAAGAAGATAAGGAAAGGAATAATATCTACCTAATTAAAAAAAATAATTAAAATTCATACTAAAAACCATCATATTCACTAGTGTCAACATTAAATTATTAGCAAATAGTAATAATATGTCACACCAGATAATGATTTAGGATTATTACAAGAAAAATACTTTTTTTTTATTAAAACCTGGTATTATAAAACAGAGATATTACAATACATGTAAAAAAACAATTGTGAGATCATTATTTCTAAATCCTTAAGAGGCAACTAATGTTCTCGGCAGAAGTGTGAGATATTTGTCTCAGTGGAGGAAAATTTTCGGGGAATTTCTTCACGCCATAAGTTGAACACGGGCTTGTAAATGAGTGGACAAGTGTAACAATCACAAGTAATAAAGATTTATGTAGAAAATTCAAAAAGGAAAAACCATAGTGCAAAAAGAACGAGAATTTACTAAATCAGAGAGATTACAATGAGTTCTCAATGCTCTGTTACAAGTTCAATTTTCTAAGGTCTGATCTGGTGCAAAAGAGGAAGATATCAGTTTTTATAACCGAAGGTTGATTAGCTGAGTTGTGATCTCCGAGATTTCGCCTCTGGATCAACTCACGATCGTAACGACATGTAATGCCCCAACTGTAATCGGTTGAGTGGTGAGTGATTTTCGGAGATCATGCCGGTTGGTAAGGGTTATGATTCAAATCCACATCTATGGTCTCATGTTTCAGGTTGTTGTAACAGTCCTGTTAGCCATATGGTCAGATAAGATCAGCATGATGAGATCGAATATGGAACGTCTATGATCTGTGAGATTTGTCAGGTGTCACAGAGGTCAAAATCTGACCACTGCAGTCTCTGATTGCTCTCATGAGCCTAGTTTGTTTTTTACACCAGCTATTCCAATATCAAGAATATGTGACCTTAACAAAGAAAAATCTATATTTAGATTCATGAAATCTCTAAGAGGCTAATATATGCAAATAAACAATCCTCAATTCAAGACGAACCAAAAAACCAATCTGAACCTGCAGTTACAACCAAAAGAAACATGCTATGCATCCATTTTTAATGTATAAGAGTTTTGCATCCTTCATTGCACACTGTGAACACCTTTTTACTCTTGATTTTACCTATGGCACATACCAAGCCACATGACACGAACACAGATTGAAATTCTGGATTTATATGAAAATTTTGGGGTTAAAAGTAATAGCCTTGAATTATGATGGGTTATTTAAAGGGGCCAACCGAATTAATTGAGTTGAACCGAATCGAACCTAATCGAACTGGACAACCGAGTCTATCTGGTTTGGTTAGGTTCAGCTCAATATCATGTTCGGTTCGGTTCGATTCATTTGGTCAAAATCGACAAAAGCCGAACCAACCCGACCCGATCAATGCTCAACCCTGCCAAAAAGCCACCTTTTTCTATTCCTATTTTTTCTCCCTCTTTTTTTTTTAAAATTTCCTAACAGAAAATTGGCCTTGAACTCTTCTCTTTTCAATTATTTTAGAGAAGCCTCAATTACAAATTTATTTTTGCCTCTCAGCATCAATCCACGTCAGCATAAATTGATTCATCCCAACCACCACTTCTTTATATATTTTCATTTCTTATTTACCCTTCCTCATTGCTCCTAGCGTTGCTTTCTCTTTAACTCTGACTCTGACGCAGAGTAATTCGCAAATTGACATGCGCGGTTAGGTTGTTGTCAGGGTGGAAGGGGGCGAGGAGCCCCCTGACCAATTTTTTTTAGGATGGACCTTTTACAAATCTCGTTTGTTTGTACTCACGATGAGTTTTGTTTGTGTTTGCGATCGATGTAGTATTTATATTTAAATTTACATCAATCATTACGACTACAGTCGAAGTTCTCACAAAGTCCTCATATAAATGATTGCGATCTTGAATTTTTAATTTGTTTTCTGCTGGATGGTGATGCTGAAGCGTGAGGAATCATTTTATGTGACTGAAGAACTGCGACTCATGGCCTGATTTTGATTTGGAGGAGCTAGGGTTTTAGAGGGGTGTAACACAGTGAGAGAAGAGATGATTGCAGTGCTCATAATAAGGACTGTGACCAGGTAGTTTTCACAAAGTCTCACTCGCGATTATAGAGCGATTCGGAGTCAAAGTCGAAATCAAAGTCACAGTTCTCGCAAAGTCACAGTGTCAGTTGTGAAGCACTTTCATTTGCGGTTGTGATCTAGATAAATTTTTTTTTTAAACTAGACCATTTTATTTTTTTTTCATTATGTGATTAAAATCTTTCTCGACACGTGTCTACAATTTAATGCACGATAAAAATAGGAGGCCCTTAAGTTTTTCGCAAATTAAGTTTGAATGCTGGAGGCCCGATAGAAATCCCCCATTCTCTAAGCTCCCATATCGTATTCCCCTGTGCCAGACTCACACAGCACTTACACAGACCCTCGCCCTTCTTCACTTCATTCCCCCATTTCACCTTTTCTCAGACTCTCCGATGGATGACTCCGATCCCAAACCACAAGGTATCAACGTTCTCATTCATCACTCCATTATCTTTGTGTCAAAAATTGAATCTTTTTACCAAAATTTCCCTTCTATTATTTTGATTTCAGACGAGAAGTCCAATAGCGTCGTCTTGATTCTCGTCGGAGCTCCGGGAAGCGGCAAGACGACCTTTTGCAACGATGTCATGAGGGCCGCCCGCCGCCCTTGGGTTAGGGTTTGTCAGGTCCCTTTCTCCTTGCCCTTTCTGTAGAGATTAGGTTTTAATTTATTTATATTTTGAAGGCAATGTGAGAGATTGATCATTTGAATGCATAATGCCTGGGTTTATTTATTGACATCTTGAATTAGTGACTTGGAACAAATTTAGAATAATCGAATTTGTTATTTAATCTACATTTTGAGTATGCAAATCTCCTCTCTTCTGATGTTTTTACTTAAAAAATGCTGAGAATCAACAGAAACATTCTTATTTAAAGCAATATCTAATGGTAAGGGAAATGCACACCAATAGTTGAATCTTGTTCCTGGAACCATAATTATCTTACCATTATTATCAATTTTCTTAAGATCGATCAATCTTAAAACAGAAGTAACTTCAGGAAATTAACTTTTTTTTTGAACTCATGGGTGGATACTCACATGCGTCCAATGAAACAGTTCAACAATAAAGTGGCAGGAAAAAAAATAAAGAACATAAACACACAAGTGTCCACAACATGATACCGGAGATTAACCCTCACACCATTCCACATCGATCTATTTGAAACCAAAATAAATGATGCAAGTTTAACAACACAAGACATAAGAATGACCTAACACTCCTCTATTCCAAAACAACCTCATAGAACCTCCAGCTCTAGAATGTAACACTAACTTCAACAAAATGCAAATATATTTTCAAAGTAATGAGATGTTATGTTTCAAAGAGTATCTCCTGTTAATAACCATCAAAGGTATATTGATTGGTGGGACTTACAATTGTCTCTGGAGGGTTCAAGAAGATTGCTAATCATATTCATGATTATGTTTAACCTCATGCAATGCTAGGATGCCTTACTGTGTTTGGGGGTTTAATGTTATATCATGGGAAATGATCTCTCTATAATCATGGTTGGCTTTTAACCATGTTCGCCCAAAGGTTTTGATGGAGAACATAATAGAGGGATTCTTATCAAGTGGGTGACACATGAAACAAAAAGCCAAAAATATGAAAGAGAAGACTTAGGGATATAAGGATTAAATCACGGGAAAATTGATCACTCAAAGAGAAGAATTAGGGATCTAAGAATTAAATCACGGGAAAATTGATCGCTCCCTAATCATGGTCGGCTTTTAACCATGGTCTCAAATATCGGCTGATTCCAATATATGCCGGCAATATAATATCGGGTTTTGAGGTATCTAATACAATATTATTGATATTCATGGGCCGACATTGACAATATTGATATTAAAAGCTATTGGCCGATACCGATACTGATACCAATTCCTTGGTTTTAACTATGCTCTTTATCATAGTTGCTAAAGCTTTTGATGGAAAACATAATCGAGACTTATCAAGTGGGCCCTAGATTGTTTGGGACTAATATCTAAATATGAATTTGTGAGTGATGTCCAAATAAGATATTTGTTAGGCAGCAATATCTAGAAAACCATAATTTAAATTTGTTATTCTAAATAACATTCTGTCTTCTTTTGTCTTGTTTGATGCATGCCCGTGCTCCGTCCCCCCACCCCTCCTCATAAACAGGTAGGAGTTATCTGATAGTGTGAGATGATTATTTGTTGTACTATTTCAACACTCAATATAAATCTCTGTAACAGGACACTATCGCAAATGGGAAGGCTGGAACAAAATCACAATGCTTGAAGAGTGCTGCTGATGCACTGAAGGAAGGTATGAGTGTTTTCATTGATAGATGCAACTTGGAGCGTGACCAGCGTGCTGAGTTTGTGAAGCTTGGGGGTGAAGAAGTAATCATGCATGCAGTGGTTCTTGATCTTCCTGCTAAGCTATGTATTTCTCGGTCAGTTAAGCGCACTGGGCATGAAGGTAACCTGCAAGGTGGAAGAGCTGCTGCTGTAGTCAACCGCATGCTGCAAAAGAAAGAGTTACCTAAGCTGAATGAAGGATTCTCTAGGATTACATTTTGTCAGAATGAAAGTGATGTTAAAGATGTTGTGAAAACATACAGCAGATTGGGGCCATCTGATAACCTTCCATCTGGAATTTTTGGTCAGAAAAATCCTGATGCCAAAGTCCAGCTTGGAATAATGAAGTTTCTGAAGAAAGTGGAGATTCCAAATAAAGCATGTGATAGTAAGAATGTACAATCTGATGAAAATGCCTCGTCAGATTCCACGCTGAAACAAGAAAGAAGGAAAGTTGAGTTTCCAAATACAGCGCGTGATGGGAACAATATACAATCTGATGGAAATGGCTTGCTGGATTCCACTTCAAAACAAGAAAGAAGGGAAAAAGATCCGTGCTCCATGGAAATTGAAAATGAAAATGAGACTAAAGAAGACATAAAACACAGAGACTTGACGGACAAATCTTTTACGAGTGATGCTCCTTTAAATGATGTACCGACACTGGCTTTTCCTTCTATATCAACATCAGATTTTCAATTTGACCATGGCAAGGCATCTGATATTATTGTGGAGAGTGTTGCTGATTTTTTGAACAAGGTTGATAATGTTAGACTCATTCTGGTAGATCTGAGCCCTAAGTCACACATTTTGTCTTTGGTGAAAGCAAAAGCTGCAAAGAAAAGTGTTGACTCCAACAAGTTCTTCACATTCGTTGGAGATATAACCCGGCTTTGCTCAGAAGGAAACCTATGCTGTACTGTAATTGCCAATGCTGCAAACTGGTAAGGTTTGGCTTATAGTATAACCAAAAGAGTAACGTTAGTGATTGGGCTTTGACTTTAGGTATTTGATGGATCCTTGTAGATATTGAATTCATATATAGTTTAGTCTCATAATTTATTATCTGTCAAATGCATGGCATCAAAATCTTACTCCTTTGGTTTGGTTACAGAATATTTGTCAGCGACGACTATCCTTTGTTACGGATCTCATGATAATAGGGACACCGCTGCACTTGAACATGTTGATAATTATTGCTGGCATAAGCATGTTTTATTTCTATTCTATTCTGTAATTGTTTCCCTATGCATATCAGTTCACATATTTGCTTTTTCTAAGTTCATGTCCATACTGGTGGATAGTATGAGATATTTAACATTGCTACAAAATATTTTAATTCAACCTGTTATTTTTGTTAAATTAAAGGATTATATATTGTTGATTTTGAAGATCAATATGCACACCGAAAATTTTATGAAACACTTATTTTAAGTATTCTGATTTTTTTCGTTCTAAATCTCCTTTTTTGGGTAGAGAGACATATGGAACTTCTGAATTGTTCATGTATAATTCAACAGCATTGGGAAAAAATGGAAACAGGGAACATTTTAATTTTATGGTTTATTTACTTACTGATAAGTTATCGTCATCTTGGAGATGATTGCCTAAGTTAAAATATTCACGAAAGAAGGTTATTGCTTCCTTTAGTTTTCTGTGAACAGTTATAACTCTCTAGTTACTCTGTTATTCTGTTGGTATATGAGACTTGATCACGTCCGGGAATCAAGATGTTATCAGAAAACTCCGGGCCATATAATAATTATATGGCCCGTTTATACTTTCAGCTGAAATATTATATGTCCCATTTATACTTTCAGCTGAAATATTATATGGCCCCTTTATACTTTCAATTGAACAAGTTTTGAATGTTCATTGTACTATATGTTTCACAAAGTTAATCCTTTTCAGGGTACCATCTCCGGGAAACTTAAACAGTGACTGAACTGATTTTTATAACCTCTGTAAAGTTAGGCATCAAAGCAACATCTCACCAAGTTTATATCCTCTTTGAGGAACCATATCATTACTGACCTGATAAGCTTAGAAAAATAAGGTAACTAACATGTAGGTTAGTAATCTCGATTTCCTTCCTTTAATTACATATTATGGAAGGCAGTATTGTACTCTTTCTAAGGATCAAAGCATGCATCTATGATATATTCTCGAAGAAAGAAATTATTCACTCGTATTTTCCCTCTGTCCTCTATGCAATACTTTTTATGTATTAATAGTTAGAAGTACTGCTGGTTGCTTGTTGTAAATTTGAAATGGATGCGTCCTCTCACATTCTGAAAGAACTTTTGACGCAGAAGGGAGGGGACTGCTTATACCTGGGGGGTAAAAACCCACATGCTCTCATCAAAGGGAAAATTAGTTGGCAAGGTGTGGAAACAAGAGAAAGATGGCCAGGTACCTTCAAGAATAAGTTTTGTCTGTCCCTCACATGAGCTCAAACTTTGCTAATAAATGAGGTCCACGTTCGTGAAGGGTATGCTGATTAGACCCTCCGTTGGGAACACATCGGAACAATCTAAGGAAGGACTGATAACCTATGTTGCGATTTACTGAAAACCGAGGTGATCATCTGTCTCAGAAGAGATGATGGAAGGTGGACATACATTGAACCAGCAATACATGACGCCTTTTTATATTTTAGAATATAGACACAGTGATGTAATATATGGGTGGATCGCAATCACTTTCAAATCAATAGAAAAGAAAAACTAGGGTTTTGATGAAAGAAATAAGAACTGTTAGATTTAAGCTTCACAGTTCACACCCCTTGCACACAATCGGGCTTCACACCCCTTACACCAATTTCAAGATTATAATCTCAAGAATTTTAACTGAAATTTTTTAATTTCAATCATTCAATCATTCAATACCAATAAGAGAGGTCATGTGGCCTATTTATAGGTTTTATAAAAGTCCAGTCTCAGATGTGGTACTAAATTTTCAAATAAAATAAAATAACTAAATTTAAAATAAACTAAAATCAAAACAACTAGGACTAAAGAAGTGCAACACGTCGTCTTCTAGTATAGACTTGCTCTCAAACGGCATGATGTCCTCATTATTTCCCCCGGGTGGGAAAAACTAGACTCTGTTCAGTGCAGAGCCCTCACACGAAGCATCTCAATCGGGCCACGGTGGTGGTTTGGGAATCGTCGGTCGTGCATCAAGTTCGAACCAAGGTGGTAGAGGTCAGAATGGCCTCCGTGACGGATCAGCTGCAATCAATAGTAGATCTGAAAAGATATATGCAACAGAAAGAGTCTAATCCGCTCCACTGAAAATCGAACTGATACCAGGAGCCCATGAGATATCCAATTCATCAATAATGAAAGTAATCCTTCTCAAGACTCTAATAGGGCATGTACATTGAGCTTGCAACTGACTCACAGTTCCGAGAGGGATCTCTCAGAGTGAATTGTAACTATCACCACTTTTTTTAACTGTAAATTCTTACAAAATACTATGTGGATATGCAGCAAATTTCTAGTCATCATTGTCAATTATTATCTATTTACGGGCCTCATCATGCATTTCAAGCAAATGCAATGCAACAAACTCACTAGGTAAAACTCCTAAAGATAAAACAAAGAGGTATGAGTTTTCTAGGAGGACATATATCAGATATTATTAATGGTATAACATCAATAGCACCAACAAAAATATGATCAAAGTCAGGAAATAACTCCAAACATTCACTAAAAGAAAAAAAAACACTAGGAGTTACCTGATGAACCATAGTAAAAGCATTTTACTGACTCACTAAAAGAAAAGTTAGGAGTAACCACATAACTATAATGTGCACGAGAGAACTCAGATGGCTTACTAGATGCAACAACGCTAGTGTCAACTGTCTTATCTCAATTCTGTCCACTAGCATTGGTATGGTAAGTGAACACCTAACAACCTGTACAGGCATACTAGACTCCATTAATACATGCTCAAAATCATTAATATTGTCCTCTGAAACATCTATATCATCAGGTATGGGTACACTAGACTCAACTAATGCATCCTAAACATCATTAATACTTTCCTTATGAACATGAGTCTCATCAAGTGCGGGTGTACAATACTTTTCTAATGCATCTTGAACGTCACTAATACTCTCGTAATTAACATGGATCTCATCAAGGCGGGTTGATGAGGACATCACCAGTTCTTAAACGACTTTATGTCTTAGTTTATTTTATTTGAGTTTATTTATTTCTTTTATTGAAATTTAGTCCCACATCGTTTGTGATGGGGAAGTTCACTTTGTAAGAGCCTATATAAAGAGGCTCAACTCAATGAATAAGATGGACAATGAATATTTAAAAACTTTCCAGTTAAATTCTTTTGAGGGTGCTCTTGAGTATTAGGGTGTAAAGCCCGTGGTGTAAGGGGTGCGAAGCCCAACATTTATTCGTTTGAAGGTGATTGCGATCCTCCCGTTTTATATCAGTTTGGTATTAGAGCTTCTGGTTTCAATTTTCTTCAATATTTTTTTTACCATTTTCACCACCACTTTGGCCATTGAGATGTTTCGTGAGAGTAGCTCTCACTCGACAGGGTCGAGTCTCTCGCACCCCAGGGGAATTGATGAGGATATCACCAGTTCTTAGATGACTTTATGTCTTAGTTTATTTTATTTGAGTTTATTTGTTTCTTTTATTGAAATTTAGTCCCACATCGTTTGTGATGGGGAAGTTCACTTTATAAGAGCCTATATAAAGAGGCTCAACTCAATGAATAAGATAGACAATGAATAATTTAAAACTTTCCAGTTAAATTCTCTCAAGGGTGCTCTTGAGTATTAGGGTGCGAAGCCCGCGGTTTAAGGGGTGCGAAGCCTGCGTAAGGGGTGCGAAGCCCAATATTTATCCGTTTGAAAGTGATTGCAATCCTCTCGTTTTATATCACGGGGTGTATTAGATTTTACTAAATCATCAACATCACTAGTAATCTCAGAAGGAATGTGGACATCATCGACAATTCTCGAATTATCAATATCATCAAGTTGCACATTTTCAGTATGTTGATTATTCGAGGGGCACTGATAATCATAATGTCCAAACTCTACACACTTAGAACACTTGATCGAGGGGCACTTGTAAGCTTGATGTCCATATCGCTCACACGTAGAACACCGCATTCTTGTTTTGAAAGTGGACAATTCTAGCTCCAAAGCCAAAAAAAATCTCTCTTTGACAGGCTCATGACATGTAAGATTAGTTCTATTTTGAAATCAAAGGCCTGTTTGGTTTGCTGCAAGTTGGAGGAAAAGGTGTAAGTGGGAAATGGGGAGGAAAATGTGAGAAAATTATAGGAAATTGGGATTTGTGCACGTTTGTTTTCCGGTTTTTGGTTGTAATGTGGAAGTATAAGTGAAAAAATATATTATATTTTTCGGTGTTTAGTTAATAATGTGGAAGTGGAAGTGAAAAAGTTGACCACAAATTTGATCGCAAAATAATATTAAAATAAGTATTAATTATGAAGTTTTTTGGACTGTAATTAGACTGCAAGTGAGATTTACATGACAAAAAAGTTAACAGTTTTGAGTTATAACTTCTTATAAGTGAGATTTACATGATCACAAAATTAACTGTAGCACCCTGCAAATTAGAAAATGGTAGCATAAAAGGGAGGTGAAAGGGAAAAGGAAAAGGGATTTTCTCATTTTCCTTTTCTGTTTTCAAACAAAACTTGAAGTGGGAAATGAGTTTTCTCACATTCACTTCCCCTCTTCCGCCCCAAACCAAATACGGCCCAAGTCTCTATACGTTATAAAACATATATATAGTAGGAAGATGATCTACTTGAAAGGCACATTCAAATACAAGCTCCTCAAATTTAAGTTTATACTCTGATAATAGACAAGTCTCCCTGCGTAGATAAAACAACTCTTTAAACAACCGAGATCTGGAGGGATTAAATTTTTCCTTAAACTTTTCCTTCATTTCATCCCATGTCTTTATAGGTCTGGTGTATGTTCTCTCTAGTTGTTTTTCTACGATAGTCCAATAATTCAGAGTTACAGATTTTAGTTTTCACTTAGCAAACTGGTCTCTACGCGCTTCAGAAAGTTCATACAAATCAAAATAGTAGTCCAAGTGCGCTATCCAGTCACAAAATTCATGAGGATCATATGTACCATAATAATCGAGAGGCGTTACACCGCTCTTTCGTTGGACTTTTCGCTTCTAACAACACACCAATCATAATACTTACACTCTCTAATGTGATGTTGTAAATCTATGTTTCGTGACTCAAGAACAAGCCAATCAGAGTAATTACACTATCTGGTGTGATGTTGTGAATTCGTGTTTCGTGACTCAGCAACACGCAAATTATAATAATTTCACTCTCTAGTGTGATGTTGTGAATTCATGTCGTGACTCTAGGAGACGCCAAAATCTCATGCTAGACTCAAACATATATATATATATATATATATATATATATATATATATATATATATATATATATATATATATATAACTTAACCTAGGACAAATAACAATGCAAAAGAATACAAACAAGCGAATGATTATGCAAAGTTTCTAAACTCAAACAAAACTACATGCATGCACTAAATGAAGAAAATTACAATCTTAAAAAGGTTTAATCTCTATATGCAAGGAAATGTAATTCTAAATGATGATAATAAGTAACTAACAAATGAGATCAATAAACATCACCAATTATGCATGATAAACTATAAGTGTACGACCCTAGAATTTGTAAGAAATGAACAATTAATTGGATTGTTGCGATATCACCTGAGGAGATGAGTACTTTACTCTCAAGTATAAGACATGTAAGAGTATGTAGACGATTCTCCACAGTTGATGGTTGAAAATCTTACAAGGAAGCTCTAGAATAACTGCAACACATGTTAGACATGACTAGAAGAAAACTGTTTCAAAAAAGGCTCGAATCGAAATAGTTTCTGAACTGATCTGCTAAGTTGGGTCGGAGTCGGAACTGAGTCATGACCGAGTCAACTCAGGTCGGCTCGGATTGGTCGGCTCGAGTAGGCTCGGGTCTGAGCCGTTGGTTCGGATCGGCTCGATCGAGCCGATGATGTCAGCATTCTTGAGCCGGCTAAATGTCGGCTCGAGACCTCGAAAAGGGCTCAGCTCTGAGTTGTTCGCTTCCCTGTTGAGTCCAACAATTTGGTGACGTTGGTGAACTTGATGGGAGGAGGAGGTCGGCAATTTGCTGCTGTAGATAATGTCGGTGAGATCGACGTGATCTTGTCACGTGGACGTGGTTGCTAGACAGGCGGGGGCGACGTGGTCGGGGCTCGATCGGATCTGATCGAGCGTCGACAGGATCTAGGCACAGGCATCGACAGTCTGATGCTGTCGACGGTGCAAGGAAGAAGACGACGACGACAGCGATGAAGACGGCAGGCGTGAGTGTTGACGAGGCTGCTTGCGGTGTCGTCATTGATTGGTCGGGTCATCGGCGAGATATGAGGCGAGTAGTGGCGGCTGGTGGCGGCGTGGATGTTCCTGTGTGTAGCAGAAACGAGGGTGTGAAGCAGCGGTGGCGGGTTGGATCTGCAAGGGCTGCGGCGGTGTTGTCTGTTGTCGGTGACAAAGGCGGAGAGAGGAGTTGACGGGATGGCACGACAGCGAAGACAAAGAGGGATGTGGCGACGGGAACCTAGGGTTAGGGTTTTGGCGGGTGGGTCGGTTGGGGAAGATTAACAATATTTTTTTGAAGAACAGATCTAGGGTTTTTTGGATCTAGTTTTTTTTTTGTGGGATCAGATCTAGGGTTTAAATCTATTGGTTCCCCCCCCCCAAAGGAATTGATAAAACAAGCTAGGGTTTTAGGAGAAGGGAGATGAGAATATTTTAAAGGGGATTGGAAACCTAGGGCTCTAATACCAAAATTGATGTAATATACGGGTGGATCACAGCCAGCTTCAAATCAATAAAAAAGGAAACTAGGGTTTTGAAAAATAATAATAAGAAACTAATAGTTTGGGCTTCACACTCCTTCCATCAATCTCAAGATTACAATCTCAAGAATTTTAACTAGAAATTTTAATTTCAATTATTGAATACCAATAAGAGATGTCATGAGGCCTATTTATAGGCTTTATAAAAATCAGTCTCAGAATATAACCGATTTGGTACTAAATTTTCAAATAAAAGAAAACAATTAAGTTTAAAATAAACTAAAATCAAAACAACTAGGACTAAAGGAGGACATCACATCGTCTTCTAGTGTAGACTTGCTCTCAAAAGGCGTGATGTCCTCATCACGTAGAAAGAGAGAAATGAACTCTAGTGAGCTAAAAATTCCAGCACAGCGTATATACTTGAGAGATAGACCTTCAAACTCCTGACATTTTGCTATGAGGGTGTGGAAAACAACAGCATGCATGCAGGTTTCCTCTGAGGAGAATGGTTTTTTCTTCTTCAAGATTGAAGCTAAAGAAAAAGTTTATAGATTTGTCGGAGGACCATGGCTCTTCTTGGGGACTGGTTGTGATAAGGAGATGGACAAACGATTCAGGCCTAGAGAGTGCCTTGTTTATGTTTTAGATTCTTTTTTATCTGTGGGTGAGTTCTGATTGTGGACAGTTTAGATTCATGAATTTGATATGATCACTTTATGTTGTGAATGTAGAAATTAGAATGTTCAACCAATCTAATTCTAGCAGCAACACTAAAATAAGATCTGGATGCATTAGGAGTTGTGGGGAGGAAGGTTGATGAGTTGAAGCTATTTATGTACACCATTAGAGATGAAGATATATAAGGCAACCAAACTACTTTGGGCATCTCAATTTTTTTGAATTATGTGATATGGTCATTTGCTGGGCTTTTCTTCATTTTGGTAAATTGATTACATTTCTAATTTAGTCGTCGATATGCTACTCATAGTTGGTTCTTTTATTGAAAGAAAATGTTTTTCCCCTCTTAGTTAATGTCATATGCAGAGATGAGTGATGCAAGATGTGGAATGGGATGTGTGCAGGCGACTGAAACCTGGAGGTGGAGGAGTTAATGCAGCTATATACAAAGCAGCGGGTGAAGACCTAGAGACTGCAACCAAGGCAAAGGCTGATACTCTTAGCCCTGGGAGTTCAGTTGCCATTCCTCTTCCCTCAACTTCTCCTCTCTACCAAAGAGAAGGGGTGACTCATGTCATACATGTTCTTGGACCGAACATGAATTCGCAAAGACCAAACTGCCTAAAAAATGACTATGTCAAAGGCTGCAGGGTTCTTCGTGATGCCTATGCATCACTTTTTGAAAAATTTGCATCCATTGTAAGAGGTCAAAGATACAATGGAAGTGTTGATTCTAGGCCGGAATCTTCAAGTCCTCTAGACAATGTCATTGAAGGCGCTGACAATCCTGGACACAGCGATCAGAAGACCAAGCGAGGGGCGGTCATGAATCTGAGAGTAACAAAAAATGTAAGGAACTTAAAAGTTTCTTTAAAGGATCCAACTGTATTGGAAAGTATAACTTTTTAATTTTCGTGACAGCAAAACCTGATGAGAACATGGTAGCGGAGAAACAGCAGCACAAGGAAACTGCCCCTAAAAGAAACTGGGGCTCATGGGCACAAGCTCTTCATCAGACTGCCATGCATCCTGAGAAGCACAAGGCTGCTGTGATCGAGATATCAGACGACTTTGTCGTTTTAAATGACCTTTATCCGAAGGTGTGTTTCCTGTACTTTGCATCCACAAATTTCTTAAATTTCACAACTAAACTCTGTTACTATGCAGGCAAAGAAGCACCTTCTGGTGTTATCAAGATTCCCTGGTCTTGATTCTCTGGCAGATGTTCGGAAAGAACATCTTCCACTGTTAAAGACAATGCACGCTGCAGGACTCAAGTGGGCAGACAAGCTCTTGAATGAGGACACTTCTTTAACATTTAGATGTGGATATCATTCGGTATGCTTAGATTTGGAATAGATGCTCTACTCCTTTCTGCTTCTTTCTAGTTTGATTCCTCAACAGCTTATTCACTTGCGGAATTGCATAGGTCCCATCAATGCGGCAACTCCACCTTCATGTTATCAGCCAGGATTTCGACTCACCACACCTCAAGAACAAAAAGCACTGGAACTCTTTTAATAGCCCTTTCTTTCGAGATTCTGCTGATGTGATTGAAGAAGTTGACGAGTTTGGACAAGCAACTTTAAGCGACGAGAAGCTGTTGTCTATGGAGTTGCGATGCCACAGGTGCAGGAGCGCGCATCCTAATATCCCCAGGCTCAAATCTCACATTGCTAATTGTAGAGCACCCTTTCCTTCTGCCCAACTCCAAAACGGCCGGCTGATTTTTGCTTCGTCGTGAGCTGCAAGTTCTGCGAACTGATGTACATAAATCACTGAAGAAGAATCTAGTACTGTTTTAAGTCGTTCATGCCTTGATTTGATGTACCACTGATATCAGAACTAACATTTTGCTGTGAATGTTGTTCTTGAGTAGATCCATCTTTGTACCTGTCTGTGCTAAAAAGACGATGTGAATTCAGGGGGCTTCGTTGATCCATCAGATGCCATAGGGGCTGTTTGGATGCCCAGAAGTGGGTGGAAGTGAGGAAGTGAGAAGTATGATTCTTTTTTTTTTTTGAAAAATGAGAATTTATGTTACTTTTCCGTTGTTTAGATGATAGTGGAGAAGTGTAATTGAAAAAGTGTAATGTCTTTTCTGGTGTTTGTTTGGTAATTTAGAAGTGAAAATGGAAATGTTGACCATAAAGTTGACAGTAAAACAATATTAAAATATATTTTTTGAAAATAAAAAATTAAACCGTAATTAAAATGTAAGTAAGATTTACATTACCACAAAATTATTAGAATGCAATTAAGATTTATATTATCACAAAATTAACTGTTTTGAACTATAACTTATTACAAATGAGATTTACATGATCACAAAATTAATTATAGCACCTTGTAAGTGAGGAAATAGTTGTGTGAAAGGAAAAAAAGAGAAAAAAATATGTTTTATTTTTCTTTTCCGGTATTTGGATGGACAACGGAAATGAGAAATGATACTTCTCACTTCCTCACTTTCGCCCACTTACTAGATTCATCTGTCATTTCAAAAGTATTAGACGTATCTCATATTATCCACATTTTAATGGCTCAGCTTTCTCCACACATAATTTGTTTGCATCCAAGAGCCCAAGTCCCCTTGATTCCCCAAAATAGAATATTTAGAGGAAAATTTGGTTGGATCTACTAAACTCTCCAATCATGCGAAGATTTGAATTTTGAAATACTTCTATGGTAATTCTTTGTTACTGTACTCAAGACAATTTTTGAAGACATTTTTTTTTTTTCTCTAAAGCTCCATGAAGCCTCTTTTAAAATTTGTGAAGTCTCTTTTGTAAAATTTAAAGTACATCTACGATCTTCAGAATTGAGGAATTTCTCTGAAACTTCAAATGTTTGTCTTAAATCCAAAAAATTCACGTAGGATATTGGAAAAAGAAAAAGGGTTGTGATGTTCGACGAATGTGTAACTTGGAGCTATTTTTATTGCAAATATGAATTCTTCTTCTCTTTTTTTTTTTTTGCCCCCTAGAAGCAGAATTACGTTGAATCATCACACTTTTAAACATTTATTGTACAAATGAGTTCTATTAGTGTATTTCTCTTGTTTCCTTCCTTTTTAGAAAGAGAATTAGGCAGTAGATCATCACTTTTCAATTCCTTCTCCAAAAGCCAAACAGGTCAAGATCCATCGTACTTGTCTGTCTTCAGAAAAAAATAAAGAACATTAAAAAAATAATCAAATTCAATAAAGAGAATATTTTCTAATTTCTCTGTTTGGATGTGTGAAAAGTTTTGAAGCTCAAAATGAAACATAATGCAGACTGAACAAACATGTTTAACTTTCTATTCTCTCGGGAGAAAAGAAAACTCCAGAAAATACTTGTTCATTTGGCAATTTGACAGAATAAAATCAGCAACGTAAAGACGCAGACTAGCATTGGAGCAGACTCCTCTGCTCTGGGTTCGGTTCATGTGTGTGAGCCACACACACATACAATAAGAGGGTCAATCTGACGTTGACACGTGGACTGATCCTCTTATAATATGTTATGTGTGTGGGTCTCACACACATATTATAAGGGATTATAAGATTTTCATTCCACGTGTCAACGTTGGATTGACCCTCTTATTGTATGTGTGTGTGACTCACACACATGAACCGAACCCGCTTGCCCTGCTCTCAGTGAAACAAAGTCTCATTGGGGATTCGGCGGCCTTTCTGGCAGCAGCAGCAGCACAATCATGAGCATTCATAAAATCGATTCTATGCTATTTCCAATAATATTCTTAAGATTAAAAACAGAGTAAAATACCCAAAAATAACCAACAAAAAGAAGAAAAGAAACTGAGCGACAAACCAAGGAGGACAAGAATATTGCTATTACGAAACAAATGTTAGATCACTGCAATGGACATGGAACTGCCTACTCTTTATGCGAAAACAGAGTTAAAACACTCACAAGAATCAAAATAAAAATTTCCTGGAGATAAAAAAAATGTCAAAATAAATCGTAAAAACCCAAAAAAAATAAAAATAAAAAACACTCACTTGGACGTCAAGAAGAAGGGCACAGGCTCCCTGCTGATGAAGGATGCGGTTGGTTCCGTAATCACTGGAGTAACTTCAATGATTATAAGATTTTTTATCCTCTTAAATTTTCACAATATCTTATTCAATTATTTTAATTATAAGATCTTATGTCATTATTATTGGAATATGAAAAATATTTATGTGAATCTTTGAATTGAATTACGGCGAGATCCGTTGATCGAATCAATTGGATGATGGTTGGAGTGTGTTCTCCTTCCATTGGGGATGAACGTGGTATATTCACATGTTCAATTCTGACTTCGAATAAATGAGATATTCAAGTCTAAAGAATGTCTAATTCAAAGTCAAAATGGGAATAAAGGTAGCTAAATGTATTTACTCTCACATTGGCCATGGGATGGAAGTTCGTAGTGTTTAAATAGAGAAAATTGAGAACAAATAGCGTGCCCTTTGGGTACTTGGAGTTTTCACGCGCGATTGGGAGGGAACCATGCTGCACATGCGCGCGCGCCGGCGCCGGGCTGGGCTTGGGTCCGGGTTCCCTAGCCCCGGCCTAGTTCTTTTTTGAATCGGGTCTCATGGGTAGAGCATACCCGCTCCGCCATCCAAACCGCACCGCCAACGGACCCGCTCCGCTATCCGGATCCAAACCGCCCAGCCAACGGCTGTCTGTAAACCGTCGCGGCGGTTGGGCGGTTGCGACGGTTGAACCGAACAGTTGCAACGATTCAGACCGAACCGTTGCAACTGTTAGATGGGTTCGGACCAATCTGCCCCTCCCGAAGCGCTATAAATAGCGCTTTTTTTTCTCATTCTAAAACACACAAAAACTCAATCTGCCTTCTAAAGGAGATCCTCTCTCTCTCATTCTTGAAGGGACTTCCAAACAGGAAGTGAGAAATCATTAACACGGTTTTCGAAAGCAAGTGGAGATTCTGCAACTTAGTTTCCTAAGCGACTTCCAAACGTGATTCTGCAAAATTCATTCTGAAAGAGGGCTCAGAAAATTCAACAGATTCTTTAATAGAATTGTTGTCTGAATCTGGGACTTCCGAAGAAGAATATTCTTCAACCTTCCTTCTTTCTCTACAGTGGGTGCTCCTCCAAAGTAAAGGCAAATATTCTCCCGAAATTTGTCTTTGTCCCGCTGCTTCAACAATCCTGTGAAAGTACTGGTTAACTACGGTTCGACCGTACGGTGATTTGGTAGTGCTATCCAAATACCGTGAAGGAGTGTTGTATTTAGGAGATCAGCGTCCAGTAATCCGTTAGCACCGGTGCGGGGACGTAATTGTCTTAAGGAGATTCGCTTTAAGCGTACCTCACTCCAAGTACTGTATAAGTGAATTAATTTCTTTATACATGGGATATACTGATATTCAGTATATTGAGACTGATTTATATCAGTCTAATTGGTGTTTAACCAAGGAAGGAAATTGAAAGGTGGTTCTTAAATTAAGGAACGTTCAATTGAACGGAAAACCTCCCACCTGATATTTACCGACCTGGCAAAATTAGATTGTTGATATTTCAGTGATATTGATTAGTTGTCAGATTGATCCCAGAAACCAACAATCTTAAGACAATTATCGTATTGAAGTTTCTTACTTCTGTTCTGCTTGAACTTGCAGAAAATATCTGAGACTAATCAAGATAGCTCTAGCAAGGCACCAAACATGCAGCTACAAGCCTTGATGCCTACTCCACTTCCTAACCCGAAGCCGGAGAAGCCAGGAAAATTTGAAGGCATAGAATTCAAGAGGTGGCAACAGAAGATGCTCTTCTACTTGACCACTCTTCATCTGGTCAAATTCCTGCAAGAAGATCCACCAGAACCCGGAACTGATTGGGACTCAGTCCTTGCAGTCGATACATGGATTCAATGTGACTTCCTTTGCCGAAATTATGTTTTAAATGGACTGGATGACTCTCTTTATAATGTCTACAGTCCTATCACAACGGCAAAGAAGTTATGGGCCAGTCTTGACAAGAAGTACAAGACTGAGGATGCTGGTACCAAGAAGTTCGTCGTAGGACGATTTCTGGAGTATAAAATGGTGGACAGTAAGACTGTAATCAGTCAGGTGCAAGAGTTCCAACTTATCTTGCACGAGATAGAAGCCGATGGTATGATTCTACCTGAAACCTTTCAGGTTGCTACTATAGTGGAGAAACTTCCACCTGCGTGGAGAGATTTCAAGAACTACCTGAAGCACAAGCGACAGGAGCTGAAGTTGGAAGATCTCATTGTGAGGCTTCGAATCGAGGAGGACAACCGAAAGTCCGAGAAAAGGAGCAGTAAGAACTCTTATGAAGCCAAAACCAAGGTAATCGAAGACTCAAAGGGGAAAGCGTCTACTTCCAAAGGCTTAAAGCGGAAGAAGACTTCCCAAGGGTACAAAGGCAAGGTCCAAGAAGGCAAGAACATGCGCTTTAAGAAAACTTGCTACATCTGCAACAAAGAAGGGCATAAGGCAAATGAATATCGCAGCCTCTCAAAAAGAACAAGAAAAATCATCCACAGGCAAACTTGACCGACCATGCGTCGCCAAGCCTTTCCGCTGTGGTGTCAGAAGTGAATCTGACAACCAACAATAAGGATTGGTGGGTAGACACAGGGACTACTCGACACATCTGCTCTGAGAAATTATTATTCTCTGAATATCAAAAATTAGAGTAAGATGAGCAACTATTCATGAGAAACTCAGTCGTCTCAAAGGTTGAAGGAAAATGCAAGGTCATCATGAAGTGGACATCTGGAAAGAGTTTACTCTGAACGATGTGCTACATGTTCCAGATATCCGCAAGAATCTGATCTCTGGATCAATACTTAGTAAGAAAGGATTTAGAATGGTTTTTGAATCAGATAAATTTGTACTTACTAAGGGTGGGATGTATGTGGGAAAGGGTTATCTTGTTGATGGACTTTTTAAAGCTAATGTTGCAGTGGTAGATAAAAAGTCTGTGTATTTGTACCCAAAACTTATAAATAAAGAAAAATCTTCTAGTTATTTGCTTGAGTCTCCTATTTTATGCCATGCTAGATTAGGGCATTTAAATTATAAGTCATTAAAGAACTTGTCTAATCTAGGATATATTTCTAAACTCAACTTGGAAGAAATTCGCAAGTGTGAGATTTGTGTTGAGGCCAAGTTAGCAAAAATTCATTTCACTCAATTGATCGAAATACAGAAGCTTTAGGGTTAATTCATAGCGATCTGTGTGACTTGAAATTTATGCCAACTAGAGGCGGTAAAAAGTATTTTATTACTTTTATTTATGACTGTACAAGATACTGTTATGTGTATCTTTTAAACAGTAAGGATGAGGCAATAAATATGTTTATAACATATAAAGCCGAAGTTGAGAATCAACTCAACAAGAATATCAAGATTCTAAAATCCGATAGAGGCGGAGAATATGAATCAAATGATTTTAGTGAGTTATGTGCTAAATTTGGTATAATCCATCAAACAATAGCACCATATACTCCTCAGTAAAATGGAATTGCTGAACGGAAGAACAGAATTTTGAAGGAGATGGTTAATTCCATACTCTTAAGTTCTAGAGCTCCGCAGAACTTATGGGGGGAAGCTCTGTTAACTGCAAATTATACTCTAAACAGAACACCCACAAGAAACTTGGTCTTATACCATTTGAGGTATGGCATGGAAGGACACCTTCCTACCATTACCTCAAAATGTGGGGGTGCCTTGCAAAGGTGCTAGCACCATTATCTAAAAAGACTAAGTTGGGAGCAAAAATTATAGACTGTATATTCATAGGTTATGCCTTGAATAGTAGTGCCTACAGATTTCTGGTTCATAAATCAGAAATACCAGATATTCATGTAAACATGATTATCGAATCTAGATATGCTGTGTTCTTTGAAGACATCTTTTCATACAAACGGGAAGCAGATAAGACTTTTGAGAAAAGAACACATGAGATGACATTCAGGGATGAAAGCCCCGAGGAACCGATTGTTAATGCGGAAATTGAACCAAGAAGAAGTCAGAGATCTAGAATTTCAAAATCTTTTGGTCCAGATTTCATTGCATACGCTATTGAAAGCGAGCCTCAAATATTTAAACATGCTATGTCAACCCCAGAAGCACAAATGTGGAAAGAAGCTATAAATAGCGAAATAGAATCCATTCTAAGTAATCATACTTGGGAATTGATAAACTTGCCTCCTGGCAGTAAACCAATTGGGTGTAAGTGAATTTTCAAAAGAAAATTAAAACCCGATGGATCTATCGATAAGTACAAGGCTAGATTAGTAGCCAAGGGTTATCGATAAAAAGGACTTGACTACTTCAATACTTATTCACCAGTAACAAGAATAACATCCATTCAGATGTTGATTGCAATTACAGTATTGCATAACTTAGATATCCATCAAATGGATGTCAAGATTGCATTCTTAAATGGTGAATTAAATGAAGAGATATATATGGAGCAACCTGAAGGATTTATAGTCAAGGGCCAAGAACACAAAGTGTGTAAATTGGTAAAATCCTTATACGGTCTAAAGCTGGCTCCAAAATAATGGCATGAGAAATTTGATAGTGTCATGATAAAAGATGGATTCACTATCAATGAATGCGATAAATGTGTTTACACTAAAACAGTTGGAAATGCATGTATCATTGTTTGTCTTTATGTAGACGACATGTTTATACTTGGGACTAATATTAAAATTATTAAGTCCACTAAAAGAATGTTATCCAACAGTTATGACATGAAGGATCTGGGGGTTGCTGATGTAATTTTAGGAATTAAAATCACCAAAACACCAGATGGAATTAGTCTATCTCAATCTCACTACGTGAATAAGATGATAGAAAGATTCAAGGATCATGGGATAAAGGAGAATACAAATCCTTTTCTCCCACACGTCCACCTTCATAAGAATACAGGAATTGAAATACGCCAGTTGGAGTATTCTCAGATTATCGAAAGTCTAATGTATTTGATGAATTATACTAGACCTGATATTGCTTACGCTGTAAGTAAGTTAAGCAGATACACTAGCAATCTCGGCTCGGGCTTGGGCTCGGGCTCGGGTTCGGGTTCCCTACCCGGCCTAGTTCTTTTTTGAATCGGGTCTCACGGGTATGGGTTGCGAGCATACCCGCTCCGCTATCCGGATCCAAACCGCCCCGCCAACGACTGTCTGTAAATCGTCGCGGCGGTTGGACGGTTGCGACGGTTGAATCGAACAGTTGCAACGGTTCAGACCGAACCGTTGCAACTGTTGGATGGGTTCGGACCAATCTGCCCCTTCGAGCGCTATAAATAGCGCTCCGTTCTCTCATTCTAAAACACACAAAAACTCAATCTGCCTTCTGATTTCTGAAGGAGATCCTCTCTCTCTCATTCTCGAAGGGACTTTCAAACAGGAAGTGGGAAATCATTAACACGGTTTCCGAAAGCAAGTAGGGATTCTGCAACTCAGTTTCCTAAGCGACTTCCAAAAGAGATTCTGCAAAATTCGTTCTGAAAGAGGGCTCAGAAAATTCAACAGATTCTTTAATAGAATTGTTGTCTGAATCTGGGACTAGGGGTGAGCAGAGTTCGGTTATAACCGAAATAACCGACCAAAAATCGAAACCCGAACTCGAACCGAACCGAACCACTCTAGTTCGGTTGATTTTCGGTTTTGGGTTACAAACCCGAACCCGACCGAACCGAACCGAACTTCTCACCCTATGTATTACCCCACCCAAATTCAATTTAGTGAGTCATATAGTTCATAAAAAACAGGTGGAACCTTATCTCATTAGTTCTAGCAATATCATCTTTTTATATTGAACATGTGAAAGCCATGTTAAGTACACTATCATAATTGAGAATAATATTTATATTAATATAGTTTTTTATTTTATAATCTTGTTAGTAAAAGTTAATAATAATTATGCAAGATTTGATATAAGAGCTCTAGTACAGTGTAAAAGTTTTAGAATATGAAATTTTCAATTCACATTAAGGTTAGGGTCTTTTTCTTGTTTCTAATTTGGGTATTGGATATTTGAGATTAGGATATTAAAGGATAATAATATAATGGTGTTTAAAAAATGCAAGAAATGATGAAAATATATGAGCCTAACCGAAAAAATCGAAAACCGAACCGAACTGAGTCGGTTCGGTTCGGTTCGGTTACTAAGTCTAATCGGTTCGGTTCGGTTCTGAAAAAATTAGCAAAAGCCGAACCGAACCAACCGATGCTCACCCCTATCTAGGACTTCCGAAGAAGAATATTCTTCAACCTTCCTTCTTCCTCTACAGTGGGTGCTCCTCCAAAGTAAAGGCAAATATTCTCCCGAAATTTGTCTTCGTCCCGCTGCTTCGACAATCCTGTGAAAGTACTGGTTAACTATGGTTCGACCGTACGGTGATTTGGTAGTGCTATCCAAATACCGTGAAGGAGTATTGTATCTTGGGAGACCAGCGTCCAGTAACCCGTTAGCACCGGTGCGGGGGACGTAATTGTCTTAAGGAGATTCGCTTTAAGCGTACCTCACTCTAAGTACTGTATAAGTGAATTAATTTCTTTATACAGGGGATATACTGATATTCAGTATATTGAGACTGATTTATATCAGTGTAATTGGTGTTTAACCAAGGAAGGAAATTGAAAGGTGGTTCTTAAATTAAGGAATGTTCTATTGAACGGAAAACCTCCCACCTGATATTTACCGAGCTGGCCAATTAGATTGTTGATATTTCAATGATATTGATTAGTTGTCAGATTGATCCCAGAAACCAACAATCTTAAGACAATTATCGTATTGAAGTTTCTTACTTCTGTTCTGCTTGAACTTGCAGAAAATGTCTGAGACTAATCAAGATAGCTCTAGTAAGGCACCAAACATGCAGTTACAAGCTTTGATGCCTACTCCACTTCTTAACCCGAAGCCGGAGAAGCCAGGAAAATTTGACGGCACAGAATTTAAGATGTGGCAACAGAAGATGCTCTTCTACTTAACCACTCTTCATCTGGCTAAATTCCTGCAAGAAGATCCACCAGAATCCGGAACTGATCGGGACTCAGTCCTTGCAGTCGATGTAAGGACTCAATGTGACTTCCTTTGCCGAAATTATGTTTTAAATGCACTGGATGACTCTTTTTACAATGTCTACAGTCCTATCACAACGACAAAAAAGTTATGGGCCAGTCTTAACAAGAAGTACAAGACTGAGGATGTTGGTACCAAGAAGTTCGTCGTAGGACGATTTCTAGAGTACAAAATGGTGGACAGTAAGACTGTAATCAGTCAGGTGCAAGAGTTCCAACTTATCTTGCACGAGATAGAAGCCGAAGGTATGATTCTACCTGAAACCTTTCAGGTTGCTACTATCGTGGAGAAACTCCCACCTGCGTGGAGAGATTTCAAGAACTACCTGAAGCACAAGCGAAAGGAGCTGAAGGCTGAAGATCTCATTGTGAGGCTTCGAATTGAGAAGGACAACCGAAAGTCCGAGAAAAGGAGCAGTAAGAACTCCTATGAAGCCAAAGCCAATGTGATCGAAGACTCAAAGGGGAAAGCGTCTACTTCCAAAGGCTTAAAACGGAAGAAGACTTCCAAGGGTACAAAGACAAGGTCCAAGAAGGCAAGAACATGCGCTTCAAGGAAACCTGCTACATCTGCAACAAAGAAGGGCATAAGGCGAATGAATATCGCAGTCGTCTCAAAAAGAACAAGAAAAATCATCCACAGGCAAACTTGACCGACCATGCATCGCCAAGCCTTTCTGTTGTGGTGTTAGAAGTGAATCTGACAACCAACAATAAGGATTAGTGGGTAGACACAGGGGCTACTCGGCACATCTGCTCTGAGAAATTATTATTCTCTGAATATCAAATATTAGAGCAAGATGAGCAACTATTCATGAGAAACTCAGTCGTCTCAAAGGTTGAAGGAAAAGGTAAGGTCATCATGAAGTGGACATCTGGAAAAGAGCTTACTCTGAACGATGTGCTACATGTTCCAGATATCCTCAAGAATCTGATCTCTGGATCAATACTTAGTAAGAAAAGATTTAGAATGGTTTTTGAATCAGATAAATTTGTACTTACTAAGGGTGAGATGTATGTGGGAAAGGGTTATCTTGTTGATAGACTTTTATCTAAATTACTAGTGTAATAAATTTCTGAAAATTTAAGAATTATTCAATTCCTGCAAAATAAATTGCATAATTGTTGTATGTGAAATTCTAAATTCTAGTATATTAATATTGTGATTCTTATTCTGATCTATTAGAATACTTTATCACTCAAATTAAATAAAATTTCTACACTCTTTTTATTTCTGCATACCCTAATTTAAAGGTTAACAACATAAATTTATTTTCTAGATTGTTGAAAATTTTATCCCTATTTTTCTTTAAATTAAAATATGTAATAATTAAAACGTAGCACAAATCAAATTAAATTTGTATCAATTATTAAACATGCAATAAAATTAAAATAAAGAGTAAGATCGCTGGCTTGGGAGATGTAATCGTGCGACGCACTGTTCTAAAAGACAAATGGCCGGTCCTCTTGTCCGGACGTCGAATTGGTGTCGTCAATTAGGGCTAAAGACTCCCCCAGAATCACCAGCACCTGGGCCTCTGCTCAGATTCAGAATGATTGCGTAAAAATAAATAAAAGAGAAGAAAATTTAATTTAGGCTGAAACCGTTCTCACGAAGAGTAGACATCAAAAGAAATTTCAAAGAGAGAAAGAAAATGAGAATTGTGTATTGAGAACTGAGTTAGAGTTCTATTTATAGCCTTACAACCTTAGTTGTTGTAACAACTTTATCAGAAAAATCAAGCTATTAAGAGATTTTCTCAATAAACTAAGATCCTGAGACTTTGTTAAAGTTGACTTGCTAAAACAAAATTGAAATGAAAGTTTTTTTTCCTTTTATTTTAATCCAAGAATTCAACAGGGCCCACCAACGATGCAGATCACGGGGAGATTCTCACTGTAGGCTCCGGCGATGGCACGAGGATGTTGAGCCCGCCGACGGTGAAGGTCACGACACAGGTCCCCACGCCCTTGGCAGTGTGTAACCATTGGTGACGTACTTGACGTTGAGCCCGTTGCAGCAGCCGATGTTGGTGAGGCCGGGCTCGACGATGAGGTGGTCGAGGAGGGTGAGGTTGAAGTCGCCGGGGACGGTGAAGATGTAGCCGAGCCAGACTGGACGAGGCGGCGGGCCAGGTGGCGACCGAGGGTGCACTCGGCGGGGGTGGTGAGACTGGCGGGGGCGGAGGCGGGGGAGATGGGGTGGCAGGGGGAGGTGTGGGGGGAGCCCACGACGCCGTTGTGTTGAAATTTTTGAATTAAAATAAAAAGAAAAGCTTTCATTTCAAATTTGTTTTACTAAATCAACTTTGACCAAGTCTCAGAATCTAAACCAGTTGAGAAAAATCTCAACTGCCTACATTTTCTGTTGGAGTTGTTATAACAACTTGGGTCTTAAGGTTATAAATAGACTCCTCACTCCAATAGAAAGACACACAACTCATTTCTCTTTTAAACCTGAAGACTACTCTTCGTGAGAATGACTTTAGTATTAAGAAGAATTTTTCTTCATTTTTCTGGACAACTTTATTTGAGCAGAGGTCTGCCCACCGTTCTAGGCTGAGTACTGGTGAATCTGGAGGATCCTTTCCCGCTAGGGGACAAGGTCGATTCAACATCTGGACATGGAGACAGACTTTTGATCCTTTAGGGTAGGGACATCGCGACTGCATTCCCCAGGCTAGATTCCTTTGTTTATTTTAATTATAATTGTTGTTACATACTAGAATAATTGTTGTTTTATCTTAATTTAATTTGTAAAGATATTGCATGTTTTAGAAAAATAGTATAAAATTTTCAACAATCTAAAGGATCAAAATTATATATAGTGTCTCTTTTCATTTAATCTATTTTCTATCCATACAAATTGATTGAACTCTTACAAAAGATTTGTTTATTTTTACAAAATCTTGTTGAATTATCCTTGAATTGGAAATATTTGCATAAACTATGTTTATGTTATTTGATGATCAAGTTTTATTATGGCAATTACACCCCTGTAGATATTTTCTCAGTATTTTCTGAAATTCATCTTCTAATTCACCGTTTCTTTTGTACTTTTACAAGAAACACCAATGGTGATTATTTCTGCCAAATTCATTATTCTGCAATATAACTAGTGTTCTTATTTTTTAATTGTGCATTAATTCTCTTTACCTAAATAAAAGTACAGTCAATGTGTATTCATTTGAGGACAATAATTTATCATCTTGTTTTATTTATATATGCTTATCTAATCATTTAGTGCAAATTGCAAAGCTTCCTTTTCAAACAAGTTCCTTGCCATTTTCAATGGTTTCAGACCTTTGAAGGCGGCAAGGGGAAAAGTTCATTTTTTTTAAGGTGAATTCCTAATTTTGCAGCTTTTATTTCTTTTTTTCTGATAAATTTGTTAAATTTCTTGATGTTGGTTGTTGAATTGGATGAATGAGACTTAGAGCTCAATCTATTTGATGTAGTTCGGTTTGATAATAGCTTCAAATCTTTTGTTTCTTGAGCTACGGATCTAAAATATTTGAATTTAGAAAATAATTATGTGGCCGACTGAGCTTGGAATTCACAGATCTATCATGGAGGTTTAGTCTTCTCTCTGTCGATTCCTGCTCTTTTGAGCTGCATTGAGCTCCAAAGAAGAACATTTCTTCTTAAGCATGAACATCATTAGAGAAAATTATTTGATCTTCGTTAAAGTTTGTCTCATATTAGAAATATTGTGTTTTGTTGTCATTATTGTGTCCTAAAAGTTAAAAGCTTTATTTGTCAAACATATGGATTCTGACACATGATACTGGAAAATAGATTAAATTTGAGAAGATGTCATTTTTTTCAAATAAAGTACCTAATTTTGTTATTTGAGAAGATGTCATTTTTTTTTTTTCAAATACAGTACCTTATTACTGCTTTGATATTCAGTTGAAATTTACTTAGAAACATATTCTATGTTCATGGGTAATTATATTGGTCAAGTTCTTTATTTTGCTTTCCTGGGTCTATGGTTACACATAGATGGTGGTCACTTATTGGGCTAATGAACATATGTTTTATATTTAGTTCGGACTAAATTATTTGAAACTATTATGAACTTTAACTAGCTTTATAAGGAACTGCAACTTTAACTACCTCAATGGTTACAGTTTAACTAGCTTTAATTTAATTATTTGAAGTTGTGTGTATTTACCGTTACTTAAGGTTGCTATTCCTAAGGGGATCCTTTGATTATACTATCAAGGATGCCCGATCAGCCAAAATGTACCTAGTTCAAAATGTTCTCGTGGTAGAATTTGACTACTAACCTTTTTTCAGGGAGCAGCCTTTATTCACACGAGATTCTTATTATTTCTTCTATATCATTAATTTTGGTGATATATTTAAAAGAAATAAATAAGAGTAACCATTGAGTATATTGCTGCAGTAGAACTTTTCTATCCAATTATAACTGCTGAAACAATCTTTAAATATTTGTTGTATAGCATAATGTACCATTTTTCCCTTCAACAATTCTCTTTTATTCATCCTTCACAAAGGGATGGGGTTATAATAAGCCTTTTTCTTTACAAATTCAAGAACTAAAATTTGATAGGTTCTTCAATTAGAATTCTTGTAGTTTAACTCTTCCTTTCCTGTCATATTACCTACATCAGAACATCTTTCTGAATGGTTAATTTGTTCGCAACTTGAGTTTGCTATTGTGACCATGGAATAGATATTATTAAAATGTTATATCTTTTATCTTTATATGGAGATTGGAATAATTTAGTTCTATTTTGCGCAACTAGTTAAATTTTAAAAGTATCTTGCGTGTCTGTCTTGAGGGTGATTCCCCTCCTTTCATATATGTCAATGGATGATAATCCTTTTTTTTTCAGTTAAAACCTCGTCCTTTAGTTTCTTCAACAATAGAAATAATCTCTAACCAGAGACTGGTAATCCAATTTTTTCTTCAACAAATAAAAGCAACTAGATTATATTATTTTACAAATTGAAACTAAGATCCCTTACATTCTTTTTATTTTGCATACCCTAATTTAAAGCTACCAATATAAACCTATATCTGACATTTTAATATTATGAATACAGAAAATATGGTAGAAATCTTCCTATCATTTTGACAAATATAAAGTACAACAATATTATTTATACACTCTTAATGCAGTCAAGGGTAAATCATTTTCGTAAAATTTCATATAATTGGTATTTAACAAAGGAAGGGTACTCAACGTGGTTCTGTAATTAAGGAACGCCAAGAGCGGAAAACTTCCCACCTGAGTTACGCCGACCTGGCCAATTAAACTGATAAAATTGAGGTTTTGACTAACCCAATATTCTAAAATCTTTTATTAAATATATCATCAGTCTTTCTTCATCATAACTTTAGAAATTATGTTGTTTAGGTTATAACCTAATTCTATCACCATGTGGACATACCTGAATCTATCTAGAATTAGCCCAGATTACAAATTATGGTTGGCTCGAGCTTTAACTATCTTTCATGTTTGAATCTGATGTAAATAATGATCGGACTATGATAAGTTAGCTAGAATTAGAATCCTAACCATGTATAGGATGATGAATAGCCATGTGTGATTTTGTTCCCCATCTAACTTTAATTGGGATCTAATAAAACTAAATTGCCTAAATGAATAATTTTTCTATAATTTAGTGTTATAATTGAGATGAAAAGACTACCTCCAATCTCATTATTATATTAAACATTATCCTTAACTTATAATTGTTGGCCCAAGGTTACAATCAACCCATGTTTAGTGTATTTTGATGATTACAAAACATATTAGTTATTTGTACTAATATAAATTGTTGTTTAAGTGTGTTTCAGGTTTATATATTAAAGAGATGAATTCTTCCCTAAAGGAAGGTACATTGGACTCAAGACAAGTCAAATTGGGCTCAAAGTGCAATATTGAAGATCAAGTGAAGATTGCCCATGTTGAAGTCTTGAAGACCTAGAAGTTTGTAAGTTTAGTTTGTTAAAGATTGAATATGTGAAATTTGGCTCTAGGATTTGCACACACACTTGTTTTGAATGTTTCTATGTTTTTGAAAATGTTTATTTCTAAGTTTATGCCTTGGTTTATACATACATGTACTCAAAGCTTTATATCTTCAAAAACATGTTAACACATGTATATAAACAAAGTTCAGCATAACACTTAGTTCCAGAGTTTTTAAAAGATTTTTTTTCAAATTTTTCTAACTCAAAAATCTGCCCAGAAAAAGACTATTTCAGGCACCGGTCGACCGGCAGTCGACCGGCTGCTGTGTCCAGACATGCACAGGCTGTGCATGTCTGTCGGTCGACCGGACCAACAGACCGGTCGACCGAAAAGAGATGGTTGCTCTCTGTATCTTTTCGGTCGACTGGGTCGGTCGACCGATAGAAGGAAACTGTGTTTCCTTTGTTGGATCGGTCGACTGGCAGTCGACCGAAGTCGCAACGGCTCTTTTGCCAGCAGGGACCCGGTCGACGGCAGTCGACCGGTAGGCCTGCAACAGGCCATAACGGCTCTTTCCTCTTTTAGAGTTTCTGAAAATCTGTTTTTGGTTTTCTCTTTAACAGAGTTTTTAGGAGTTGTTGGGACTCTTTTCTGATCAAATTAGCTGGAAAAATCAGAGTTTTTAACCTATTCTCTCCCTATAAATAGTGGGAATAGGCCTTAGTTATTTACCAAGAAAAAATACAAGTTTTCATAGTTTTCAAGAGAAAGAGAAAAATAGTTTAAAGCTTTCATTTCCATTCTTTCAAAATTGGTTTTTCAGTTGTTGTTTGATCTCTAATATCACTCTACAACTGAAGCTTTTCTCACCACACTTCATAGAGCCAAAAATTTCATATTCTTTCTATAGGTGAAGTTGTAAAAGAGTGAGAGTGTTTGTAAAAGAGTGTTGTGGTCTAGTTAAAGATCACTATTTGTAATTCTTATTCTTGTGGAGACAAGCTCCTCGGTGGAGTTTCTTTGTAAGGTGAAGCTACGGGCTTGAGGTCTTTGAGGCCTAACTTGTACGGGATCCTAAGGGGATAGTGGAAACCCTTCACGGAGGTGAAGGCGGGGACTAGAGCAACGGGCTCGAACCTCGAAACAAATCATCTTGTTTGCGATTGCCTTGGCGTTCTTCTTGCTTACTTTCTTGCTTTATATCACTTCCAATTTATTGCTTGAGAACTAACCTTTATTTGTGCAATCCTTATTTGTTTACTTTACTTGCTATTTTACTTGTGTGTATTTCATTTTCATCATCATACTTGGCATTGATCAATCACACCTCAATACAACACGGTTGCATTGTGCACCTCTAACCCATTTAAGGGGAATTGGGAGGAAGGAGTTCAGAACCTCGCAAGGGGTATTCGGCTCTTAGTCGTGTTTTTGAGAGATTATTGCATCACTCATTTCATAAGTTTAAAAAGATCATTAGATTAGCAATTACACCTATTCACCCCCCCTCTAGGTGTATTTCAATTGGTATCAGAGCTTGGACTCTAGGATTTGGCTTAACAACCTTAGAGAGATCCTCATATTGCTAATCATTTCATTCATTTCCACATAGTAAACATGGCCGATGGTATTAAGACACCCCCTAAGTTTGATGGACTTAACTTTCCCATATGGAAGGTTAAGATGACCGTTTTCTTGCAATCTCTAGGTAGCCGAGTTGCAAAGGCCGTGACTAAACAATTTAGTACCCCGATGGTGATGAATCTACTTGGTCCGAAATTGAGACCAAGGAGTTTGATGCCAATGCTAGGGCTCATTATGCACTCCTACAAGCCCTCAATGATGATGACATAGCTAGAGTCATCCATTGCAAATCCGCCTATGAGATTTGGACCCATTTGCTAGTAACACATGAGGGGACATCACAAGTGAAGAGGGCCAAGATAGATCTTCTTCGGTCCCAATATGAAAATTTTAGCATGCAAGAACATGAAACCATAGATGATATGGTTACTAAATTTACTAAGATTACTAATGGGCTTTCTTCTCTAGGTGAAGACATCAACAACGACCAAAGGGTGAGAAAGATCATCCGGCTCTTCCTCCATCATGGGAAGTGAAAGCTACAACATTGAAGGAACTCAATGATAAAGATGAGATTGAGCTCATCGGACTCATTGGGAATTTAAAAACCCATGAGATGGAGAGGAAGGCAAGGGAGGACATGGCACCCTCCAAGAAGAAGACTATTGCCTTCAAAAGTCATGCTACTTACTCCGACGAAGATGATGAAGAAGAAGATGACGAGGAGCTCTCACTTCTAGTCAAAAACGTCCGGAGGATGTACAACAAGGCAAAGTTCCAAGGACGGAGGAGATGGCAAGGAGGCAAAGAAGAGAAAAAGATCATATGCTTCAATTGCCAAAAGCCGGGACACATTGTAGCGGAGTGTCCGACCAAGTGAAGCCATCTTCATCCAAGAAGCCATACAAGAAGAAGGCTATGAAAGCAACATGGGATGACGAAAGTGAATCCGAGGAGGAGATCGACACCGCCAATATGTGCTTCATGGCAAATGAGAGCACAAGCAAGGTACTTTCCAAAGCCCAAAGACGTAGAGGTTTATGGTATCTTGATAGCGGTTGCTCAAGGCACATGACTTGGGACATCAACAACTTTGCAACCCTATCAAGATATCATGAAGGTGGCACCGTCACCTTCGGAGATGACGCCAAGGGTAAAATCATTGGTATTGGTAATGTAAAGCTTGGCACTTCTCCTTTAATTGAAAATGTAGTTTTAGTAGACGGGCTCAAGCATAATCTCTTGAGCATTAGTCAATTATGTGATAAAGGATTTAATGTTATTTTTGATGATATTGCTTGTAAAATAGTTGACAAAAATTCTAATGTTTGTGTATTTTCCGGTTTTCGTGAAAGTAATGTATATATGATAGATATGCTAAATATGTCTTGTAATATAACTTGTTTAAAAGCCCTCGATGACGACTCTTGGTTATGGCATAGGAGATTAGGGCACGTTTCATTTGACCATATTTCTAGGCTTAACTCTAAGGAAATGGTGAAGGGTATTCCTTCATTGAACTTTGAAAAGGACCGAGTTTGTGACGCATGTCAATTTGGGAAACAAACTAAGTCCTCATTCAAATCAATTAAGGATATCATGTCATCACGTCCATTGGAGCTAATCCACATGGATTTATTTGGCCCTACACAAACCAAAAGTTTAAGTGGGAGTAGATTTGCTTATGTTTTAGTAGATGATTTTTCGCGTTTTACTTGGGTTTATTTTCTTGAACATAAAAGTCAAACCTTTTCACATTTTCAAGCCTTTAAGAAAAGTTGAAAAGGAAAATGACTCCTCAATAATTAAAATAAGAAGTGATAGAGGAGGTGAGTTCATTAACCTTCCCTTTACCACTTTTTGTGAGGAATATGGAATAAAACATGAACTTTCTTGTCCTAGAACTCCACAACAAAATGGAGTAGTTGAGCGGAAAAATCGTACTTTACAAGAGATGGCTAGGACAATGTTAAATGAATATGGTCTACCACATTATTTGTGGGCCGAGGCCGTTCATACTTCATGTTACATTGCAAATCGTGTTTTCCTATGTAAAAATACTACTAAGACTTCTTATGAGATGTATTTTTCTAGAAAACCTAATGTTTCTTATTTCAAAGTGTTTGGTTGCAAATGTTTTGTTTTAAATACAAATATTAATTTGGGAAAATTTGATGCTAGATCATATGAGGCTATTTTTGTAGGTTACTCAAATACTAGTAAGGCTTATAGAGTCTTCAATAGGTCAACTTTGACTATTGAGGAATCTATTCATGTTAAATTTGAGGAATCTAACAAGTTTGTTAAGAATTGTGTAGAAATTGATGCTTTAGATGAAGGGTTGGAGAAAGTGACCTTGGAGGATGCTTCTACCATGGGAGACAAGCCAAAGGATGGTGATGGAAGTGAAGCCAAAGTGGAAGAGGCTCAAGGAAATGAACATCAAGCAAATGAAGAGGAGCCCTCTCAACCACTACCAAAGGATTGGAGATTCAATCCTCATCATCCCAGGACCTCGTCATAGGTGAAGTATCAAAAGGGATAACCACTCGCTCTAAGATTCAAGATTTTTGTGGTAATTTTGCTTTTATTTCACACATAGAACCTAAAATGTCCTCGAGGCCGAGGCCGATTCATATTGGTTGCTTGCTATGCAAGAGGAGCTCAATCAATTTGAGCGCAACCAAGTATGGCACCTTGTTCCTAGGCCCCAAGATAGACCAACTATTGGTACTAAATGAATCTTTAAGAACAAGTTGGATGAATCGGGTAATGTAGTTAGAAACAAGGCTAGGTTAGTTGCCCAAGGTTACACTCAAATCGAGGGAATCGATTTTGAAGAAACCTTTGCACCTGTAGCACGGCTCGAAGCCATACGGATGACCTTAGCATATGCCTCATTTAAAGATTTTAAGTTATTTCAAATGGATGTAAAGAGTGCTTTTCTTAATGGTTATATTGATGAGGAGGTGTATGTTGAACAACCCCCCGGGTTTGTTGATCCTACACACCCTAATTATGTTTATAAATTAGATAAAGCACTATATGGTTTGAAACAAGCCCCTAGGGCTTGGTATGAAAGATTGTCTTCATTTTTGCTTTCAAATGATTTTAAGAAAGGAAAAGTTGATAAAACATTATTTACCAAACATATAGATCTAGATATCCTCATAGTTCAAATTTATGTTGATGACATTATTTTTGGATCTACTAATGTTTCACTTTGCAAGAATTTTGAGTCATGCATGAAAAAGGAATTCGAGATGTCTATGATGGGGGAGCTCAACTTCTTCCTTGGACTTCAAATCAAGCAACGTAGTGATGGGACATTCATCAACCAAGCCAAGTACACCAAAGAACTCATCAAGAGGTTCGGGCTTGAAGGATCCAAAGTAGCAAAGACTCCCATGGCAACCACTACGAAACTTGACAAGGACGAACAAGGTAAGGAAGTAGACATCAAATTATTTCGTAGCATGATTGGTAGTTTACTCTATCTTACGGCTAGTAGGCCGGATATAATGTTTTCCGTATGTTTATGTGCACGTTTTCAATCATGTCCTAAGGAATCACACTTAATAGCGGTAAAACGCATAATTAGGTATCTTAGGGGCACAATTGATTTAGGTTTGTGGTACCCGAAAACTAACCAATTTACCATGACTAGTTATTCGGATGCCGACTATGCCGGTTGTAGGGTAGATAGGAAGAGCACAAGTGGCACTTGCCAATTCTTGGGCAATTGTCTTGTGTCTTGGTCTTCCAAGAAGCAAAATAGTGTAGCCCTTTCAACCGCCGAGGCGGAGTATGTAGCAGCCGGAGCTTGTTGTGCACAAGTACTCTGGATGAAACATACTCTTCTCGATTTTGATTTACATTTTGATCATGTTAAGATTTATTGTGATAATACTAGTGCTATTCACATGACCAAAAATGCTAATCAACATAGTAAAACCAAACATATAGACATTAGATATCATTTTCTTAGAGATCACTTTGAAAAAGGTGACATAGATATTGATTTTGTTTCCACAGATTTTCAACTTGCAGATATTTTCACAAAACCTTTAGATTATGCAAGATTTTCATTTATTTGTGGTGAATTGAATGTATGTAAGATTGATACTTAAAATATCTTAGTTTGTTTTGTTTTGTTTCTAATATGTTTGTTTTGTTTTGTCTTAAAATTTTAACCCTTTTTGATGTATGACAAAAGGGGGAGAAATATAAATATATATAAGTTTGGGAGAAAAATATGAAAGTTGTTATTCCTCAAAATTTTTTTTTGGTGATGATATTTTTTCAATGCTTTATGTATGCTTACATAGTTGTTCATATTCATGTTAAATACATAGCATTGTTTAAGGGGGAGCTTTCCAAGCTCTTTCCTCCTTTATTTGTTTAATAACTCATATGTTTTGTCATCATCAAAAAGGGGGAGATTGTTGGCCCAAGGTTACAATCAACCCATGTTTAGTGTATTTTGATGATTACAAAACATATTAGTTATTTGTACTAATATAAATTGTTGTTTAAGTGTGTTTCAGGTTTATATATTAAAGAGATGAATTCTTCCCTAAAGGAAGGTACATTGGACTCAAGACAAGTCAAATTGGCTCAAAGTGCAATATTGAAGATCAAGTGAAGATTGCCCATGTTGAAGTCTTGAAGACCTAGAAGTTTGTAAGTTTAGTTTGTTAAAGATTGAATATGTGAAATTTGGCTCTAGGATTTGCACACACACTTGTTTTGAATGTTTCTATGTTTTTGAAAATGTTTATTTCTAAGTTTATGCCTTGGTTTATACATACATGTACTCAAAGCTTTATATCTTCAAAAACATGTTTAACACATGTATATAAACAAAGTTCAGCATAACACTTAGTTCCAGAGTTTTTAAAAGATTTTTTTCAAATTTTTCTAACTCAAAAATCTGCCCAGAAAAAGACTATTTCAGGCAGACCGGTCGACCGGCAGTCGACCGGCTGCTGTGTCCAGACATGCACAGGCTGTGCATGTCTGTCGGTCGACCGGACCAACAGACCGGTCGACCGAAAAGAGATGGTTGCTCTCTGTATCTTTTCGGTCGACTGGGTCGGTCGACCGATAGAAGGAAACTGTGTTTCCTTTGTTGGATCGGTCGACTGGCAGTCGACCGAAGTCGCAACGGCTCTTTTGCCAGCAGGGACCCGGTCGACCGGCAGTCGACCGGTAGGCCTGCAACAGGCCATAACGGCTCTTTCCTCTTTTAGAGTTTCTGAAAATCTGTTTTTGGTTTTCTCTTTAACAGAGTTTTTAGGAGTTGTTGGGACTCTTTTTCTGATCAAATTAGCTGGAAAAATCAGAGTTTTTAACCTATTCTCTCCCTATAAATAGTGGGGAATAGGCCTTAGTTATTTACCAAGAAAAAATACAAGTTTTCATAGTTTTCAAGAGAAAGAGAAAAATAGTTTAAAGCTTTCATTTCCATTCTTTCAAAATTGGTTTTTCAGTTGTTGTTTGATCTCTAATATCACTCTACAACTGAAGCTTTTCTCACCACACTTCATAGAGCCAAAAATTTCATATTCTTTCTATAGGTGAAGTTGTAAAAGAGTGAGAGTGTTTGTAAAAGAGTGTTGTGGTCTAGTTAAAGATCACTATTTGTAATTCTTGTTCTTGTGGAGACAAGCTCCTCGGTGGAGTTTCTTTGTAAGGTGAAGCTACGGGCTTGAGGTCTTTGGAGGCCTAACTTGTACGGGATCCTAAGGGGATAGTGGAAACCCTTCACGGAGGTGAAGGCGGGGACTAGAGCAACGGGCTCGAACCTCGAAACAAATCATCTTGTTTGCGATTGCCTTGGCGTTCTTCTTGCTTACTTTCTTGCTTTATATCACTTCCAATTTATTGCTTGAGAACTAACCTTTATTTGTGCAATCCTTATTTGTTTACTTTACTTGCTATTTTACTTGTGTGTATTTCATTTTCATCATCATACTTGGCATTGATCAATCACACCTCAATACAACACGGTTGCATTGTGCACCTCTAACCCATTTAAGGGGAATTGGGAGGAAGGAGTTCAGAACCTCGCAAGGGGTATTCGGCTCTTAGTCGTGTTTTGAGAGATTGTTGCATCACTCATTTCATAAGTTTAAAAAGATCATTAGATTAGCAATTACACCTATTCACCCCCCCTCTAGGTGTATTTCAATAATTATCAAGTTTAGATTTGACCTTATTTAGACTTTAGAAATCAGATTTCAATTTTGACCTTACAAACTATAATTTCTCTCTAACTAAGTTTAGAGATAAATTAAATATCTATTTTGATATTTTCAAATATAGTTTTAATTGTCGAAAATTGGTCGAGATTTTTGGTTGGAAATTTTAAATCAGATTCTTATTACATTTCTTAAAATTTGAAAAGTTATATATTTTAATATCTAGAGTAATGAAATAAATTCTCTCAAAATTATCTTATAAGTAAAAATATTTTCTCATTTCACTACTAGTTTTTATTCAATAAGATATTTATTATTGAAACTATATTAAATAAAAAATGTCATATGTTGATGTAACTTATTATACTTCTTAAAATTTATATTTTTTCTAAAAACATTTATACACCTCCTACTTAAGTGTTTTCATCTTACTTAAGTGTTTTCATGATTTAACTATGAGAATATGCTTATAGTTGCGAAGAATATTAAACTTTTAATTTTTTTATTCATGAAATTATGTGTGTGTGTGTGTGTATATTGAAATTATAAGTGCATCATTTTATAATAAAATATATTAAATGATTACTATATTTTACATAATTATGCACTTCAAACATTTCTTTAAAGAGCTTACTTTTTTTGAAAGAATATTATAATTTCATTGTTAATTAAATTATGAATAATTTTTTAAAATCATTTAAAATTTCTTTGAAGATTTTAAATGTGTCATATATTCAAAACTAAAGATATATATTGCATACATTATATGCGTCTATTATTTGTGAAAGTATGAACATGTTGCATGTACAAAGGAAAATTATTTTATATCCTAATCACTAAGTTACGACAATGGTAATTTGCTTAATATGAAAATTCGGATACTATTAATAATATAAATGGCAAGCCAAGTTAGGATACTTTGCTATCTGGTAAGAAATTTGCAGCCATCTTATAAGATATCAAATCTGATCTGTGACATCATCAATGTCTTAATAAAATGAATAGAATGGATAATAGATATTTTCCTCTAGTACATGCATAGTTCTTAATGTTTTGATCAAGTATATGCTTAAACTATTTTTTCAGATATATTTGAATTACATATTAATTCTTAAACTTTGACTCTAATTGTGCATTTTATGACATTTGACAAACATAAATTTCCTGACTATTCTTTAGCATATAATTATAGACATATATACATTAAATATTTGAATAGTCAAATACAATGTATATATGCTTTATCATAAACCATTATGGTATAATTTGTTCGTTTTGAATCTAAGGTCACAAGGAAACTTTATGACTACCTTATAATTCCAAATGGGTGGGAGACTCTGACAATTACCCAAAGACTTTATAGGTCTAATAAAAGATGTCAAGAGTCATAATAATATGTGGTCATGAAGGGTTAAATCTCTGACTGTTACAACTTGAAAATAAAATGCTGTTAAGCTAATTTTCTGACCCTAAAAAACATAAAGTCATTCTGATTAAGGGTCTTTCTAGGAGTATAGTCCTAATTTCATTCAGGGAAATAGGGTTAAGCCCATAGTAGAGTTCACCGATAGCGGGAACCAAACTTACTTGATTGGGAGCTGGTTCAATGAAAGAGGTTCAATGTGTAGTAACAAGCTGAACTGGTGAAACTCATGTGGAGCATCAACCCGAATATATTTATATCCTATATGTAGCGTTGTACCTACTACCCCTTCTCTATGGTGAGATGCTCTTATGATATAGTTAGATAAGGATGAGTTTAACTATTAATAAGTCCAACGCATGTAGTGTGGAGGGTATATTATTCAGCGGTAGTACCCTTGGAGAACTTACCTACGTGAGAGGAACCGTGATGGCCGCAGTTGGGGGGGCAAGGCTGACCCTAGAAACTCTCATGAGTCAGTTATTGTGAGTATGGCCTTTAACGCTTAACCCGCTCGCTCAATAGATGGAGACTTACTGTGCGCGTATTCTATCAATATCTGATAAAAGAGCTAGTTCCAGGTGTAGTTCATTATGTCTCTCAGATGACGATGAAATCACTAAGGAAGGTTCTAGGCGTAGTCCACCTGTCCCGAATTCACAGTATGATGTTGCCCAATTTCACTCGTGTTTTATGATCTGATGATTTGATTGATATTTATTATTGATTTGTTTATTCTGTCTTCCCTGAACTCAAGCTTTTTGGGGGATTGTTGGATTTTTTGAATTAAAATAAAAAAAACTTTCATTTCAAATTTTGTTTTACCAAGTTATTTTGACAAGTCTCAGAATCTAAATCAGTTGAGAAAATATCTCAACTATCTGGATTTTCTGTTGGAGTTGTTATAACAACTTTGATCGTAAGGTTATAAATAGATCCTTCACTCCAATAGAAAGATACACAACTCATTTCTCTTTTGTCTTTATCTTAAAAGAAAACCTGAAGACTACTCTTCGTGAGAATGACTTCAGTGTTAAAAAGAATTTTTTCTTCATTTTTCTGGGTAACTTCTTCATTGAGTAGAGGCTTTGTCCACCGTCCTGCGCTGAGTACTGGTGAATCTGGGGATCCTTTACCGCTAGGAGACAAGATCGATTCAACGTTTGAACATGAAGACGGGCTTTTGATCTTTTAGGACAGCGACATCGCGACTGCATTTCTCAGTCCAGGTTCTTTTATTTTATTTTAATTATAATTATTGTTACATACTAGAATAATTATTGTTTTATCTTAATTTAATTTGTAAAAATAATTTATATTTTAAAAAAATAGTATAAAATTTTCAACACGTTGGAGGCGGTCCTTCTGTCGTTGACGGAACCAATGATGGTGTCCACTGGCTGTTGCTAGGGTTTTGGGGTAGGGTTTTAGGATTGAGAGATTTTTTTATTTTAGAGAGGAGATGGATTTTTTGGAGAGAGAGAGAGAGAGACTGACTGGGGTGCCATTTATTGGTATTTGGCTGTGTAATTAATTAAATAAGTTTTTTCTTGTGCGAGAAATTTGGCGGCATTTGACCCTCGCCCAAGAAAGACTCTCTCTCATGCTGCAGTTCCCGCGCTCGCGCGGAGTATTCGGGATTATGTTTGCATTGTACTCCCTAAACTCTGCTTATTTATTATTTTTTATTGTTATTAAACATTCGTTTTAAGTGTTTTAAATTTTCAAATTTTCCTAATAGAAATAATAATTAATGAGTTTATTTATTTACTTATACAAAATTTGTTGATGAATTATTACAGATTATAGGTTATGTTTTTATTTTGAGCTTACATTATGATAAAATATTTATTTAGTTCTTTTTATGATTAGTAACAAAAAAGATTAATGTAATCCTTTATATTAAATTATTTAAAAACTTTTATAAAAGAATGGTGTTGATAAATTTAAATAACAATAATAATCTTCTTCATTTGTGAATGCAATTTTTATTTTAGATTTATTTTTTTTAGACCCAAAAAGTTAATCTAGATTAGAAAACACATCTAACAAAAACTTTCTGAGGAAAAAATCAACAGAGATCAGTTAATCAGTTAATTAATTCAATGCATCTTTTTACTCTCCTTCTCCTTTCTGAGATTTTTGATATGATATAAAACGAATAAACGTTTCAAATTCTTTTTATTTTTGTATCTGTCTACCTATTGGATGGGACATCTTCAAACGAGAGTAAAAATAACTTAATTGCTGTGGCTAATTTGCAAAACGCCATTTTTATGGTGGGTCCAGCGCGGATATTTGTGTCGGGTCCCAAACGGAGCGCGGGTTGCTTGGGCTCGTGGTATTTTTCTCACGTGGTATTTTGTTAGCTCGAAACAGCTGTGCAATGCAAGGCAATTGAGCCCATGAATGTTGGGTAAAGATGCACAAACTTACCTTCTCCTCTCGCAGCAGGGATGGCCAACGGACGAATCAGGGTTGATTCGTCCCTTTGGCCAACAAATTCATTACGAGACAGGTTTAACCTCTCTCGTAACGAATCCAACGAGACGGGTCAGAAAATTGGGAGACGAATCAGGTCTTTTGACCCGATTCGTTACGCGGATTCGCCGAGACGGGTCCAACTCATTTTGTCTTTTTTATTTTATTATTATTTTTTTTAACTTTTGAGGGTTTAAAAAATAAAAAACAAGATAGGGTCCTCTATCTAATTTTTTTCTCTCACAGCTATATAATAATATAGAACTTAAAATATATATATATAGGGGGTCGGGAAAATTTTCCCTGACCCAATTCGTCTCGTGATTCGTCACGGGATGAATCTGACCAGCCCGGAAATGGGGCGACTAGGGTTATACTCGTATTCGCCCTGTGCGACTCAGGCGAGTCGCGAGTCACACTGGACGAAGCGGGGCAGGTCAAAGCGGGTCGACCCGCCCGATAGCCAATCCCTACTCTTGCTCCGCGTTAATTGAAGCACGATTAAGCAACTGACAAGCACGATAAACTGTTACCAAGCATCAGAGTTCAGATCTCACACGAGATTACCGGGTCCAGAATCCACGTAGAATAGATCTACGTAGATTTTTTTTTTTTTTTGAAATCCGTCTCGGTGTCCTAGAGGGCTCCTCAGAGTCTTGGCATCACCATTTCAGGTAGTGTTGGTGTCTCTGAGGGTGCAACTCTTTTCTGACTAATCCCGCGGTGCTACAAAGCTCGCCCAAGAAATTTTCCCGCTGCAGAACAAGGTGAGTCACATGCTTATGCACGTGGGGCATATATCGCACCTCCTGGGTTTCGAACCGGCACCCATTGGGGAGCAAACCCAACGACTTATCGTCTGGCCACAGGGTAGCGATGCTACTTGCAATTACAACTTACAAGTCGCAAATCGAATCGGATTGGTTAATGGGTTCCAACTTCGCAATCCAACTCCAGGAACCGACCCGTTCCAATCGGATCCAACCCAAACCTGACCCGAGACAATATAGCGGGTCAGAGTTGGTCTCCGGTCTCTTGATTGTGGGTCCAAATGAACGACTGTGGAAAAAGAAAACAACAATCGGCGCCCATTTGTACGCGAATGGGGTTTAGTTCCAGCATCAGGTTTTTGGGCCTCGAAGTTTCTATGAAATAAACTTTGTTTATATGAGAAATTTTCCACCAGACATTATTATTTGACTTTTCATCTTACTTTTGGTTTAAATGGCAGCCAACCAAATGTGGAGGCAAACGAGTTAAAATATTCGGTGGATCTGATGAAAAAGAACAAACATAATACAAAGAAGAAGTAGAATAATTTATGTCATTTCAACAAGGAGAAAATAATAATAATAATTAATAAAATTTTCATCTAGCAATGTTCAATTGGCCTTCTTCTATCGCTAATTTTTTAAGAGATTGGAGGCTCACTTCTATCTCACAAAGTAAGGTTAACCGTTAGGATTGTGTTATCAACGCAATCATGTGGGTAGTATGGTATGAGATGATTCAACTTATTTTAAAGCTAAGTCCTCTTCTATCATCGGTAGTCGGATTATCTCTTTGGTGAATTTTTTGCAATCCTAGTTCTCTACTCATAATTGTCGCAAGCCGTCATACTGTGTTGTTATAGGGCATCTTCAGCTTGCTTTGAGATCAAGGCTTCAACTCTTCCCTCAAAAAAAAAAAAAAAAAATTTCATAATTGCTCTCAGAAAAAAAAAAAATAGAAATCATATGAATCCGATTATAGGCTCAATTGCCCTACAGATACAGGCTCCTCTGTAATTTCTTTTGCACCAAAGGAATATAATAGTCTCACAAGAAATGAAGAAGTTTTAAGTTTTTTTGGTTGATTTTCGAATGCGTAAGTAGTGAGTACATGGACCTACTCATTTTAGTCACAGACTTTCTAATCATTGAATCAATTTTATTTTTGAAGCAAAAATGGTTGCTTGTATACAAATGTTGCTAAATAGAAGGCTCAACAATAGAATTATTGCTACGTTACTGAATAGATACGCACTCTAGAGTTTTTGAGGGATAATGGGAAATACAAGATAATTGAACCTTCTATTAACTTTATTCTTTTCTACAAAACCTTATAAACAAAAACCTACAAGTAGAGAACACAACGTTAGGGAAATCAGGATTTGGGCCCAGCCGAAACCCTTCTGATGCTTAAGTCAGAATCTCACCTGATAGCAATAATTTGCGGTCTAAAGTTTGTGGAGCGTATCTTTCACCAAGAGCCGACGGGGTATTTATAGTAGTATCTGACAGTGATTTATCCGGTATTTCTCCCCATAATTAGGGTTAATATCAGTCTTCTAATCGAGCTAGAAGACTTAATAAATCGAGGGGTCCACTTCTCTGGTCCTCAACGAGTGAGAAGCCAATGCCCACAAACTTTCTACTTCTCTGGTCTTCTGGAAATTTTTGCAACCCTAGCCTGTTGGAGCCAATCTTCTCATTTGCCAAATATATTTTTATATTACAAAAATAAATTCTAAATTCCTTCTCTTTTTTTCCATAGAATCAGAATTACATTTGCAATCCATTCCACCACTTTTTCAGTTCCTTTCCAAAGCAAAAAAGCATGTGGAGATCGCATGAATACAGTCGTTAGAAAATATTAATCAACAGAAAAAAAAAAAACTGACGTAAGGAGTTTGAGGTCTAAGGATCATCGGCCTTGAGATTTCAATACATCCCTTCTACTCAAATAGTGGTGGAGATTATTCAATGATCAAGGTCAGAAATAGGCATCGCTGGTGTCCCACAACTACTGTCCTTGACGTGATGGTGATCGGACCGGGACATAAATAGAGAATCATCATCCTCTTTTTGGTAAGGATGAGATCAGTAAAGAAGACCACCTTTCGAGAACGGGTTGAATATAATTAACGGGAGGGGAACTAAATTTGGATCAACAAATGATGTTCGAGTATTCCCCTAAGGCTTATATTCCATGTTCTTTACCCGACAACTATGAATCTGACAGGACTTGTGTGAGCACATTGGTCAAATACTTGTCGGAATATCAAGGTTCCACAATCGAATCAGGAAGACCATCTTGCCCGAAGAGAAAAACTTCTTCAACACCTTGCAGGGCAACCTTGACCTAACAAGGGACTCATAGACAGTCCAAAATGGGAACGGATCTCTAAAAATCGTTCTCGTTGACAAATGCCTATCACAGGTTGAATGACGGAGGGATGCAGTGCCTTTTTGCTAAAGTAATCTGAAAAATTAAGGCATCTCTAAAATCAGGACCTTTCGTTGGCTGGTCATTAATAGAGTCATCCTTAAGTGGGACAATTTGATGAAAAGAGGCTGGCAAGGACCAGCGGTATATATTCTATGTAAATGTATGACAGATGAGGAGTCTATCGATCATCTCTTTGTTACCTATCATTTTAGTGCTTGCATTTGGGAGAGGCTAGTGCAACGGTTGAACTCACTCTTCCGCTTCTTCCCCCAACTGTGAACCTTTTTTAGTCCAATTAGAAAAACATAACATATCAAATAGGATAGGCTATATGAATCTTATAGGCGGTCTGTTTTCTAGGGGACTTAGAGGGAAAGCAATAATAGACTACTTAATGACAAAGCCAACTCGATCGACCAAGCCTTCCATATATGCTATTATTTATGTCTTATTAGTTCAATCTTCTTTTAGGTGGACAAGAGAGAGGGCGATGCGGTTCCTGGACCAGTCGTCTGCAGGCTGGGGTGGACCCATATATATCAAGTGTGGATGCCCACAATGAATTTTATAAAATAATGAAATATTACATACAATTTGTAACTTTATTTTGTATAATCTCTTCTTTTTAGATTATTTTTACTAATATAAAGATACTTTCGAGTTATTAGAGGTCTTTCGTCAAATTACAGCGGATTAAGTACCAAATTTCAAGTGGTAGCTTATAAATCTAAGTTATTGGAGGTTACAAGTTTAAGTTTTAATGGATGCAATATTATTTTTTACTTTTTTTCCCCTCTTTTATCATATTACATTTACGCTCACACTGAAATTTTTATTACATTTGCGTCCGCATTGGAAAAACATCGCGCCTCCGTCACCGTCCGCAGGGAATCTCTCCAACAGTCACTCAGAGGACGCGCAGGGAAGAGGGAGAAGACATCGACTTGGATGATGCGTGAGTGGTGATTTTTCGGAGCCTTGATTTTGGTCCTCAGGCTCGGCCTGACTTTTGCTACGGGTTTTTCTGCATTTTGCGTCAGAGTGCATCCGATATGTATTTTACATTTTTCCGCATCGGTTTACATATACTTTTGTATCTATTATCTTCTGATACTTGTATATGCTACAAAGCTATACAGCTCGAAAGGACTTTATTGCTTTTAAATATATCTTCATGAGTGTTTTCATTAAAACTTTATTAATGAAACATAAGGGACTAGCTCGTATTGTTTCACCATCATCTCTCCACACACACAAAAAAAAAAAAAAAAAAAAAAAAAAAAAAAAAAAAAAAAAAAAAAACCAAAATTCAATAAAGAGAGAAGACAATAACTATCACCCCAATTCACATGGAAACCAACGGATTAAGTACCACATAACTTTTCTTTTTAATATTAACCTTGTCTCCTTGTGAGAGCGAACCTTGTCTCTTTCCCCATCATGATCTTCTTTACATTTTGCTCTCCACTTCATTTAACAATTCAGTGCTTGATTCCATCATCAGTGACCTTGTTGCCATTTTTGGAACTGAGAACTTGCAACCCACAATTTGGACGAGCTCTAAAGCTAAAGAGACATGCTTAAAAGGGAAATATTCCATTCCTCTACTTGAACATTCTCTATGTTCTCTCTTTGCATCCAGAAACATTGAAAATTTTGAAGCTCAAAATGAAAGACTTTCAAAGTAACAACAAAATGCTAATTGAGCAAGGTGGTAACTGAGTACAAACTAAAGTAGGAAATAGATGAACAAAAATCACAAAGTACTCCTCATTTACGTAGACATAAGAAAACTCAGCAGCAAACTAAAGATGCACTTTTTGAGACAAACAAGCCTCTTGCTTATTGTGGATTCGGTGGCCTGCTGTTAGCTGCAGAGACCCTGGATCCCCATTCCAGCAGTTCTTTGCTGGTATCGTCCTTGTGCACGATGACCTCGATGAAGCACAGGCAGTCCTTCTTCGGCCCAGTCGCAGTCGTTATCGCCTCAGTGAGGTCCTCCTCGCAAAAGACCTTCGCCGTCCAGCATTTCCCCTCGCCATTGTGGATTGCTTCGATGAATCCAGTGTAGTTCCAGTTCTTGATGACATTGTAAGGGCCGTCGTGGATCTCCACCTCGATGGTGTAACCTCCATTGTTGATGAGGAAGATGATCGTGTTCTGGCCGCACCTCAGCATTGTCGACACATCCTGTGCTGTCACCTGGATTTGCAGGAATCACACAATAATCGTATTAGAAATCAAGGAGTTCACTACACAATTCAGTAGTATTTGAATCCAAATTCTTCACCTGAAAGCTTCCATCCCCAATGAAGGCAATCACACGCTTATCTTTCGCGGCCTGAGCATATCCCAGAGTTGCTCCACAGACCAGCCAATCGACCCGTACTGCATTTGGAACTCGTATCTGCAAGCAAAACAGTGATTAATTCACTGCGATCGAACTTTCTGAAGAGCAATCTGATAGCAAGAACTCACCCACAGCCTCTGGCAGTTTCAGCTTCTGGCAGTTGAACCAGGAATCGCCAGTCTCCGCAATCACAGCACTATCACCAGATATCATCTGCTGAATGTGCTTGAAGAGCACATTGACCCTCAGAGGCTCTTTGGGCGCAGCCTCAAGTGGTTTGCCTTCGGGCACAAAGATACGGTGATAATTCTCGTAAGCAGTCGTGTTCTTCTTGAGCCTCTGGCAAGTGCTCGAAGGAAGTCCTTCATCAAGATGCAACCGAATGCAGGGCCATTGGCAACCACAACACGATCAGGCTGCACGATAATGGCTTTCTCCTTCTTCAGTAGGAGAGAGTATCCGACGGAGCTGTAGTCGTTGAAGATAGGCCCAGCAAAGATGTAGGCATCCGCAGATTCGACGATTTCAGAGCAAAAAGCAGTGCTGACGGCACCCCAATAGGTGCCGATGAATCTAGGGTGGGTCTCAGGGATCAGACCTTTCGCGGATGGCATCACGGCCACCGCATAGCCACAAGCATCAGCCAACTCGACGAAGGCATCTCCGGCCTTGGCCACGCGAATCTTCGGTCCCCCCATCATGACTGGCTTCACTGCCTTGTTAAGGAACTCTGCAGTGGCCTCCACTGCGGCCTCAAGCCCATTTGATTGGTTACTCTGGTGTCATCAACAATAGCAAAAATCTATCAGAACTTGGGAATAGTAGTGCGTATATACCGTAAACAATCCATTAAAAAACTTTGTGGGTTTTTCAACAATTGATATATTTCAAGGAAAACTAAAAGCCCAATAACACTAAGGGAAATTTTTGAATAAAACCTTTTTCAAATTTAATTTCAAAACAAACGACTCTCAAATTTATTTTCAAAACTAAACTTTGACAGACTAGATCGGCGTCAAGTAAGCGTTACAATGTTCGCCTCGCCAATTGAGGGGCTCCGGTCACATGCGATTGCTATTTTTTGATCCGGAGTTGACAACTCCAGACCTAGAGTGTGCATGAATCTTTGGCTTTATTCTTGGTCCGGGTTGCCAACCCCGGACCAACTCGGACCAAGCTTGTGTAACTTATTTTGTTAAGGCAGATCTTTTATCTGGTGAAATACCTCATTGGCATAATTTTATATCATCACATGGTATACATAATGTCTGGAACACAGCATTATGTAATAGTTTAGGTAGTCTAGGTCTTGATTTCTGTTCTTTCCGGTCTGTTTAATCATTGCAGTGGAAAGGTTGCCAATAGCCATTAGAAAGTTGTCCAGTAACTTTTAATTATATTGTTTATTCTTTTTCTCGTATATGTCTACACATACTGTGCATGTGTGCCTAAGTTTTAAGAAAATTTTATCTTGCGGTTCACAAATTTAGTTTTTCATGAGAAAACTTTCACATAGGCCTCACAAATTCAGTTTTTTTTACTGACTTCCTCTCCATTGCGAGAGAAAAACGGTAGAAAAAAACGCAGCCTTGGACGTAGGCTTCATGCATTTTCTCCCCTCCCATAAAACAACATCCAAACACTTTTGAGGGAACCCTCGCAGGCCCCACAAAACAATATTTTCGAGCCTCTCCCAGCCAAACAAACAGCCCCTAAGTGTACGCATAAGATATGATCTAAACATATGCCAAGAGCATGTACACTTGTGTGCCTTGTAACCAATCACATCATTTTAGCGTCTGTATG